>JANHFT010004296.1:56014-77485 GCA_032467955.1 Pseudoxenodon macrops | reverse complement strand
AGAAATTTATCATTCAAGCGTGAAATAGAATCCAGACAGCATACAATTTCCAGTGCAGCGTGTTAGAGATCTATTGTGGCTGTGAAACACAGCCAACAAATACTTCCTAACTTCAAACTTTTCTTTCATCAGTACAGATAGACCTTGATTTACATTTAGTGACCAATCAAAGTTACAACGGCACTGAAAAAAGTGACTCATGGCCGTTTTTCACGCACCCATTGCAACATCCCCATGGTCACATGATCAAACTCGAATGCTTGGCAACTGCTCATATTTATGACAGTTGCAGTGTGACCCCTTTGTGATCTTCCGACAAGCAAAGTCAATGGGGAATCCAGATTCCCTTAACAACCCTGCTACTACAACTGCAACGATTCGCCTTAACTGTTGCAGCAAGAAAGGTCGTACAATGGGACAAACCTCACTTAATAACTGTCTCGCTTACCAACCAAAATGTTGGGCTCCATTGTGGTCGTAATTCGAGGACCACCTGTACTGCAAGATTTCCAGGCCCTCGAAAGATCAAGTGTCAACCAGATTTAGAAGAGACCTAATGTCATGTAATGTAATGGTTTCGAAGTATTTCTAGCAGGAGTATCCGATTCTGTTCCCTATGCTATCCATCTGATACACTCCCAAGATTTGTTTTTCTTGCCATGTACATATATACATTCGAACTAGACTGTGTTGTTTCTCTGTGTCATCTAATATATGTGGGTATATGCCAGTGGTGGGTTTCACTGACCATTACTACCGGTTCGGGAATGGGAGTGTGTTGCGCGTGACGCTTCTGCGCATGCACAGATCATTCTTCGTGATGTCAGGCCGCTGTTGACACCGGTTTGCCAGAACTGGCCCAAACCAGTAGGAACCCACCCCTGATATATGCATATTTATTTATTTGTCACATTTATGTATATTGGAGGTGGTAACCCTTTGAGGGTGGTATTCAATGGCATTTCATTTTAATGTATGCCGATTAGTGTACATCTAAAGTGACAATAAAGTTATTCTAAGTTAAGTGTAAGTTATTCTAAGTTTATTTCTCCCTATTACTTATATAACAAGGCTTAACAAGACTCTTCCCTGGTACACCCAAACGAAGAACAAACAATTAGTAGCCTTTCTCTTCTTCTTGCTGGCACAGTGTATGAAAATATCAGAGACTCACAGTTGGCAGGTTCCAATGAAAGTATTAGGTTTATCCCATAAGCATCTTACATAAGTGGGTGCTTTGCTTATGCCTATGTATCCGTTGTCTGATGTCCCTTTTTCTTTCCATTTCAAGAGCACATCGAGACTGTTCGGTGTGCACCCGATGACCGGTTTTTCAAGATGTAATCATTTCATTAGCCTGCACATCTGTGCACTTACAAGGACATCTGTCTGCTCGCTTACCTTTTGCAGACGCTAGCATCACCATAAACCTGTTATCTTCAAGGGTCTGTTATGAGCATGAAAGATCATCCTACAGTACTTGGGCACCCGTAAGCCGCTTATATTACGGCAGCAGTGGTGGCAAATCACACAGGAGAGTCACCATGTGGTGGCAGTAGTGGGTTGTGTAGGTTTCAAAGCGAAGCCTCCAGTAGTGTAAATTCACGGTAAAGAAAAGAGAGATAGCAGATAAGCTCACAAACGCTAAGAGGATACTACATGTATGGTAGAAACACTGTAATTAATTTATAATGGTGCCTCTTCACTGGAGTGGCTTGTGCAGGCTGTCTCTCTGTCTTCGTTTCTTTTTAGTAAGTTGTTTTGGCAGTCCCAAATAGCAAATCAAAAGCATCTGCAGAAGTTGCATTGAAAGGAAGAGCAAATATATCTATCTTTGCTTCTGGCAAAACCCTTGGCTCTCTCCCCCCCCCTTACAGAGAATATTTACTTTATTACTGTTTTTTAACCATGAGATAAGTATTAAGAATTCAGTTATGTACATACCTACGTACATATTATGGTATTCCCTTTCGGTATAAGCTATGATATTTAGAGGGCAAAAAAGGAGGAAGGAGCAGGAAGCCAAAGAAAAGCAATGGAAAAAGAAAGAAAGAGAAAGTGGAGGGAAAGGATACGAAATAATGAAGGGCAACATCATTTGTACCTTTTACAAACTATCCTTATGTCCACACTAGACTTACTGTGCTGCATAATCAGTTCATTTTTCTTGTCAAATCAAAGGTTCTTTAGTGTTTGATATGTTAATTTTTCAGAACCATGTTGCAGCATACAATCTATCTAATATTTTCTGCAAATCGTCTGGGTTCTCAGCAGGGGTGAAATCCAGCAGGTTCTGACAGGTTCTGGAGAACTGGTAGCGGAAATTTTGAGTAGTTTGGAGAATCGGCAAATATCACCTCTGGCTGGCCCCAGAATGGGGTGGGAATGGAGATTTTGCAGTATCCTTCCCCCAGGTGTGGGGAGGGAATGGGGATTTTGCAGTATTCTTCCCCTGCCATGCCCACCAAGCCATGCCCACCAAGCCACACCACGCCCACCAAGCCACACCACGCCCACCACACCACGCCCACAGAACCGGTAGTAAAAAAAATTGGATTTCACCACTGGTCCTCAGCCAACCACACAGCATTAAGTTGGACTAGATGACCTATAAAATCTCTTCCAACTCTGTGAATCTGTAAATCTGTGAATTATCTGCATTGAAAAATATGTACTCATTCCCAAACCAATGCATTTCTAACATGGCCAAAAGTATTATTTTTTTACTTGTATCCATAAAAATTTAAATAACTAAGGGACATGAGGTATCTTTGTCTTACTCCCTGCTCAGTGTCGAACCATTTACTTTCTATTTATTCTTGTGGATGTTTTACTTCCATCGTATACAATATTAAAAAAAACCCGGGATAAAACATTAAATTAAAATAAAGAAGTCCATTTATCCACAAAGCAACTTCACCTTCATGCAAAACTTTCCATAATTCAAGCCTGTGCATGTTTCTCTGCATTAATGAATATATATATTAAACTTTCTCACAATGATATATTTCCAGTGACCTACTAAAGAGCAAAATTCTGGTGTTCAGAATTCAGTCAAACATCTTCCTTTTAGTAATGGAACTTAATAAGCTTAATAAGCACACTTAATAAGCTAATCCCCCTCCAGTTTTTACATTTACGCTTACTTTTTCTTTATATAAGGCAGTGGTGAAATCCAGCAGGTTCTGACAGGTTCTGGAGAACCGGTAGCAGAAATTGTGAGTAGTTTGGAGAACCGGCAAATACCACCTCTGGCTGGCCCCAGAGTGGGGTAGGAATGGAAATTTTGCAATATCCTTCCCCTGCCACGCCCACCAAACCACGGCCACAGAAACCGCAGGGAAATTTTTTGAATTTCACCCCTGATATACAGGTATATACAGGTAGTCCTCGACTTACAACAGTTCATTTAGTGACCATTTGAAGTTACAACGGCACTGAAAAAAGTGACCTATAATCATTTTTCACACTTATGACCATTGCGGCATCCCCATTTATATTCAGATGCTTGACAACCAGTTTTCATATTTATGATGGTTGCAGCATTTATGATGGGGTCATGTGATCACCTTTTGCAAACTTCTCATAAGCAAAGCCAATGGGGAAGTCAGATTCATTTAACAAGCGTGTTACTAACTTAACAACGGCAGTGATTCCCTTAGCAACTGTGGCAAGAAAAGTCGTAATATGAGGCAAAACTCACTAAACAAATTTCTCACTTACTAGTAGCAAACTAACTTCTGGACTCAATTGTCAGACGTTGAGGACTACCTGTAATAGCATTATTCCAATCTTCAGGAACAGATATACTCTTCTTCACATGTTAAACACAGCCACACCATGAGTAAAGCACATCCCTGTTTTAACATTTTAACATTTCCTCAGTTACACCTACTGCTTTACTACTATTCAACATTCTCATGACTTCCTTTTTATATTTTTTTTTTCTTGGGAACTAACATTTATAGCAAACATTTCAGTTCCACTCTTTGACATACCACTGTTATTCTCATATAAATCTCTAAAACGTACTTTGAAACTTTCAGTCACTTCAATTTCACACCAAATTATTTCACCACTTTTATTTTTAATTCTGTTCACTTTTCCCTGGGCTGCTAGCCTAGCACTCTTCACCCACTTCCAAAACAGCTTTCCATCAAAACCACTTCAATTTTCTCTGCATTTTTTTAATTGAACCATTGCTTTTCAGCAATCTTTTTTCCCCTATATACATTATAAATATATTTCTCTTATTCCAAGCTTTTGCCACAATCATTCTCTGATATGCTTTTGTTTTCATCCATAGTTTCTTTCGCTTCATCATTCAATCAGGCATCTATTTTCATACTTCTCATGTGCATAACTGCTTCTTTGTAACATAATTCTTTTCACTCTGACCCAAGCAATTTATTTATGTTGACTTCCCATTCGTCCTGTGGGAAGTTGACTCTATTAATACCTTTTCATACAGGGTGCATACTCTCTCATTTTGCTTTCAGTTGCCTTCATAGGGATCAAAAATTCCATATGACAGTTGCTTCAGGTGAGATGCATGTAAATAAGAGGCAGAAGTTTGATTGCACGATCATGGCTGCCATTTTGACTTTGACGGCATTTCCCTCAAATCCCCTGTAGGAGATGACCAGGCTGAGCCCGAAGGAGGGGTCAAATGTGTCATCATCATTCTTGAGTCCCTTCATGCTCACAAGATATGTAAGTCCAGCCCTCCATGAATTTCTTATTTATCACCAAATTGTTTTAACTGTTCGTACTTCAGATTCTTGTAGAGAGCATAAGCTTGCAATAAATCTTTATACCTATTTCAACTGCTTGGATCTCCTGACTTCCCTGGTAACTTGACATCCCCCTGTTCACCTTTCTTTCACTTCTTTTCTTCCATATCCATGTTTCCTCATAATTCATTCTTGACACTAATGAAAGTGGTCTGTCTTACCTTCAAGGTCACTCCTCATCTTGGTATTTTTAACTAATTATCTCAATCTGACTTCATAACCAATCAAATTAGTTGTAATTTTAGTTTTTAATTTATTTCTTTGCAGAGTGTATGTATATGCATATGAATACACACACACACACACACACACACACATATGCAAGTCTTGGCGTATTTGGGTCTTTTCCCGTGTAAGATTGAGAATATCTTGGTGATGTTTCGACGAGGTCTCACTCATCATTTTCAGGCTGGTGGTTTCGGCTTCGTGCTTGTGTCAGCAAAGCGTGATCGGAGCTGCCGTCTCTCTATAAATACTGGGGAGGTGTGGGGTGTTGGCTTTGTTGCTGTGAGTGGGTTGGTTGGTTGTGTTGAAGTTGAAGATGATGAGTGGGACCTCATCAAAATGTCGCCAAGATACTCTCAATCTTACACGGGAAAAGACCCGAAAACGCCAAGACTGCAGGACTAGGAAGATCCAGATACTTCAAGCAGAGGTGAAATTCAAAATTTTCCCCTACCAGTTCTGTGGAGAAGGATATTGCAAAATCTCCATTCCCATCCCCTTCTGGGGCCAGCCAGAGGTGATATTTGCCGGTTCTCCGAACTACTCAAAATCTCCACCACCAGTTCTCCAGAACCTGCTGAATTTCACCCCTATTTCAAGTGCTTCATACACACCCTCAAAGCTTCAAGGCTGCATTCACCTTACTATCTGAGAACCTGAAGGGCACCTATAGAATATAGGTGCATGTATATATCATCTAATACCGTCAGAAATTACAAAGTCCATTTGTGGTTCTGAATAGGATGCTGCAGACTTGCTGATGCTATTTGTATAAGGCATAATAATTTCCCCATTATTCTTCTGCTTCAGTTTACTGAATATCTATCTGGTCTGCGTAAGAGAACTGAGCAATGGTTTGGATTAGATTTAGTAGAAATACTGCAGGATACATGACCATGAATTGGCTACAAGTGACACCCTTCAGGAAAAAGGCACAACATGGGATTTCAAGAGTGCTCTTTATTGTATTAAGGCAGAAAAACAGGATCATATCTATATGAAGATGAGCTGCTGAGAGAATGCCTGAGGCAGCAGCAGGCATGAGAGTAAGATCAAATAGACGAAATGCCATGACAAAACAAAACCCTGCATGGGATGTACCATAACAGACAGCTAAGGTGGCAGATATTGGGAAATCCTATCAGTTCAGTGGCTGGAAACAGCTGGACTAAAAGACACCACTGAGGCCCTGATCATATCAACACAAGAACAAGCAGTAAGCACCAGGTCCATAGAAGCAGGGCCTACCACATTAGACAGGACCTGAGGTGCAGGCTAGGTAGAGAGGCCACAGAGGCAGTCCAATACATACTGGCAGGGGTATAGCAAGCAGGAACAGCATACACTGAAAGGCACAGCCAGAAGTAGCTGACATTGTGTTTAGGTGCATCTTTATTGAATATAGACTAGGCCTGTGATGGCAAACCTATGACACGCATGCCACAGGTGGCACGCGTAGCCATTTCTGAGGGCTCGTGAGGCATTGCCCTGACAGTTCCAGCACGCTCAACAGCTGATTTTCAGCCATGATTTTCAGCCATTTTTCACCCTCCAGAGACTTCAGGGGTTTTCAGGGAAGCATCTGGAGGGTGAAAAATGGCCCAATGGGCAAACTGGAAGTGACTTCTGATTTGCCCGTGAGGCTGTTTTTCACCCACTGAAGGCTTCAGGGAAGCTTCCTGAACACTCTGATGGGCAAAAAACGGCCCAATGGGGGAGCGCACGAGGGAGCGTGCACGCATGCGCAGTGCAGTGTGTGTGTGTGGGGGGGTTGTGTGCCAGCGCACGGATTGCCATTTTTGCCATGCAAGAAGAAAAAAGTTAACCATCACTGGGCTAGGCCCTCCTAAGTCTAGATGGGAGATCCCACAAAAGGTTGTTGAGAATTAAAAAAAAAAGCTAAGGTCTTGGGGGATTTCCAGATCCAGAAACACAGGCAGGTAATAGCCAATCAACCAGACATTGTAGCAGTAGAAATGGGCAAGAAGACAGTGGTGGTAATAGACATAGCGATGCCCATTAACAGCAAAGTCATGGAGGAGGCGTGTAAGAAACTGGAGAAGTACCAGAGCCTGAAGGAGGAACTGGAGAGAATGTGGAAAGTAAAAGCTGAAGTGGTTGCAGTAGTGGGACACTCTGCCTTAAACTGGGAGAATGGCTCCAATTGATCCCAGGAATAACATCAGAGCTCTCTGTCCAGAAACGTGCAGTGCATGCATAAGGGTGAGAGGGGATTTTTTAATTTAAATATATATAAATAAATAAAAGTTTACAATTGTAAAGATAAAAAAAACTAATACAAACTAAAAAATAATAAAAGTGCATAAAAACCTTACATATTAAAGAAAAAAGAAACGTAAAGAAATAACTTCCCCTTGTATCCCTCGTAACACACTCCTTAGTCCTTCCTTACCAACTGTCCTCATGCTTGCTAAAAGGGCAGAAATGCTTTGACTGAGTTTGCAGGCAGGTTCAGCTGACGAGTGCCGTCATGGGACAGAAGGACTCCTGGCTGCATTTAGAATCTTTCCACCCTAGGAATCCTAAGCAGCTGTCAGCCTTTGTTGCAGTAATAGAAGAAGCTGGCAACATAATGATGCATTTGCTCCTCTCTCTGTTTTGCATCTGGCAGGTGTTTTCAGTGTAGAAAATAGTGGGATTAGGCTGCATAAATCACAGCCTGAGGAGGAAACAAGGCAGCATCATAGGGCTAGGTGGCAAAATAGGGTTGGCAGCCTATTCGGGTGACACTATAAATAACAAATAAAAAGGCTCAGTAAAATTAAACGGAGTTACATGTATTGTGGAACAAGAAAGAAACTGTGTCAGATTCAGTTTGCATATATTTGCAACTTTAAACACTTGACGATACAGTGGTGGGCAAATTGTGACTCTCCACATGTTACTGTGTTACAATTTCCCACATCCCTCTAGTCCTCACCACAGGGCACGTTAGCTGAGGTTGCAGAGAAATGGAAATTAAGAAATAAAACACACAAGTCCCATTTCACAGGATGAAGGTTTTAATCAAACCTTTGTAAGTACAAACCTTTGTACTTACAACCTTATTATCTTCTGTCTTATTTTGCCGAGTGAGTAATAGGCACAGATAGTCATTCAAAAGAAAGGTAATGTACCCCTCATTCATGACTGTGGAACTGGATGGGGACATGCAACAAATGTCATTGGCAAGAAATCCACAAAATGCCCATTGGTCCTTTTGTTCCAGGTCAAAGGTCCTTCTGAAATGCTCTAGAACTCTACTTCTAATTAGATGAAGCCATGGTATTTATCTTTGTCTGGCAAAAGTGACTTTGCATACGCACTGTTCATGCCCAGAAATGCAGTTTGATCAAAGCCCCGTATCCAGTGGAGTCAGGTTGGCCTCACCTTAATGATTCATGGCATCAGAGAACTTTGCTTCCAAATGGTACATCGTCATGTAAATATGCAGAGTTGCATTTCAAGGAGGCAAAGTAACTAGCTCATCATAGCAATAGCACTTAGACTCATATACCGCTTCACAGTGCTTTATAGCCCTCTCTATGCAGTTTTACAGAGTCAGCATATTGCCCCCAACAATTTGGGTCCTTATTTTACTGACCTCAGAAGGATGGAAGGCTGAGTCAACCTTGAGATGATGAGACTTGAACTGCCGGCAGCCGACAGTCGGCAGAAGGAGCCTGCAGTACTGCATTCTAACCACTGCACCACCACGGCTCTTATCATGGTGAATTTACCATGATACGAACAACTCTTAATAAATTACAGTAGTTAGGGCAAAGCATATACAGTATACTAAGTCAAAATGACACAAACCACATGATGACATTGACCTTTGGACACAGTACTCCTTAAACCTTGCAGAACAGCTCCTCTTTCCAGTTATCTTTATCTTTCTATTTTTGTGTCTTCTTCCTCTTCTGCTCAGCTTAACCAGGATAGAAATGACAAAGCAAAGTCTACTTCAGAGGAATGCGAACAAGACAACTTTCTAACAGATTACAGCCTTTACTGTATCATCTGCTAGAAATAAAAAAGGGCCTCTGATTAACTTGGCCTATCTTTTTTTGTTTTCTCAATATATCTCACCTGCAGATTTTGCCTAATAAAAGGAATTTTAAAAAGGATTTGGCTTTCTGTGTCCATAATGTAATGATTTCGATCTAAATTAAATAACTGCAGTTTTTCTTGGAGAAACCAGGAAGTCAGATGCATGATGCACATTTTATACACGTGCAAACCTTTATCAGCCTAGTGACCTAAACTAGGGTTTCTCCCCCCCCCAATCCTGCATGGACTATAGCCACCAGCATTGACATTGGTAGCAAAAATGGACAGACCTGCACTGTTTTGTTATACTTGGTTTGAAAAGATAAAAGTGATGTCTTTAGCCTTTTGAGACTTCAAGACTGAAAAGAAATGAGCAAATTCGGAGATGGTTTAAATGCACTATGACCATCTGAAATCTCTGCAAGGCTTAAGGTACCAATTTTGTACCCAAATAGAAATAACATGCCAAAGATGGTGCCCACAGATGGAAATCTCTGGCTTAAATTGTTGGGTCTGTTAAAGAGACATGCCTTATTTTGGTGACATTGACTGCCACAGAGCTGACAAGACTCCTATTGCTATTAAATCAATGTGTAAAACAAGAGTTTCTAACCTTTCCCATTCATTCAGAGGGAAAGGGATACTTCTGAGCAAGTGAAAAGGGTACTGACCGAATGAAAACTGCCTTGGGGACTCTTTCCCTGCCTGGTTTCATATATCTCTTCGAACAATGGTGCTCATGGAATGTACGGTATCTTTGGATAATGCTGCGAGCAAGTTTTTTTGTACACGTCGGATACAATTCTTTATACATGGCCTAGAGCTTATCTTGCTGCTACAGTCCCAGGTTGCTTTCTAATCGGGAACAAATTCTGTTCTGCCATGTTTCTTAATTTGACTTAAACTTCTCACTACTCTCTCAAGGCAGTGCCTCTTGGGCATGACATGTTCACTGTGCCATGGAGGCCATTGATTTCCTTCTCCTTTACTGAGGTAAATTTTCTAGAATTGCTACTGTTTCTGGGAAGCAAGTTATATTTCACTTCCTCCCCAAATGGTCTAGTGGCCTGGAATATGAATCTGTAGGAGCTTTTGGGGAAATAAGTGATTGATTCAAGTAAAGAAGCTAATTCAATGTAGCTGCAAATTTTGATAAAGCTTTTAAAAAGCAAAGCATTATTATCAGTTAGATCACATTATGGGATCCCAGAAGATGTAACACCACTCTAGCATACATAATTTATTATCTGATTTATATTATGGCATGCAATCATACTGATTATTTACCATTTATTGCTGTTTGAAGTTATGAATACAAGGATGTTATGCTATGTAAACAAGCATCAAACAGCCCTGAGAACATGATGAGATTGAATTAAATGTATCCTGGAATATCCAAGATGGTCAAGGGTAGAAGCAGGAGCTCCGTCTGCCACTAGTTGTGTTGCTGCCTTCCTGATTCAATTAAGATAATATTTCTGTGAGATTTAAATGTTTCTTGCTCAATATGGTCATGTGTATTGAAAGTGATGGGGTATTCTGTCAACAGCAGTAATAGTACCTAGTAGTCACAGGTGCTGGTATTGCTTGCTCAACCATTGCCATCTTCCTTTATAAATGATTCATAAACTCCCTGTGCTTACGAAAATATTTTAAGTTATTTGGAATTGCTATCACCCTTAATTCCTAAGAGATTCAGTCATGAATGTGGAAAAGAAGCCAAATTTCCTAAATAATAATTCTATGAGAAAAAGGACTCCCCCCCTTTTTTTGTTTGCATTTGAGCTGATTTGAGCTAAAATGTTGTTGTTTTTTCTTGCTAGGAACATTGCTGAAATTTGTATTTTTCTTACATTGATCCTCAGAAATAAAATGGCTGCTTTAGCAGATTTTCAAAACATACATGCATTAGATGTCACATATTACTATATTACATGTCACTATGGTTTTTGGTTGGTTTTGGCTTTGTATGTTGGGTGAACCAAGCTATTTCACTTTGGAGATCATGATTTCTGGTTTTGCTTCTAGTAAGCCTAACCTACGGTAGTGCCATGTACTCAGTAAATAGGCAAACAAGTGACAGATATTACAGCGTATAAATTTCCCCCAAATAATGCTGCAACCATCTTCAATAGAGTAGGTTCTGCTAGTTGGGTAAATTATTATATAAAATAAAGATCAATCTCATCATCTTCTTTTAGGAGTAGAGTTTGAGCAACTGAATGGAGCTAGCGGAGTGTTTAGTGGCCGGATGCCCTTCCTGTTGCCAATGCAGAGTTTTGTTCAGCAGATATATTCTCACTGTGCCCGGAGAGAGAAATATTTGCCTCTATCTAGGATTGAACTCACAGCCTCCGGATTGTGAAGTGAGAGCTCCACCTCTAGGCCTATATAAAATAAAGATCAATGTCTTATATATTTTAAAATAGTAAAGCTTCCATCCTTTTTTTCTATTATGAAATATCAATTTATGCATTATTATTTAGCTATATTTACTTATTTGGGAGTCAACCCTATTTAAGTCAATGAGATAGGCTAGATCTGTATGGCACTACATGGTCAATATCTTTTCATTTCAAATTGATATGGAATGGTGCTGAGAGCAGGGAAAATATGGTAAACAATTACCCACCTAAATGTCAATTTGCAGCATCTACTTTGAAGATGTCTTGGAGGTACAGTTGCATTGTCTGATATGATTGATGGAGCCCCGAGAGGTGATAAATGTTATTGCAAGGTGAAGACAACATCAGCCGTGAGATTTTTATTCGTAGCAAGCGCAGTGAGTGGGCAGTGTTTAGTTATTTATTACTGTACAACTGTGTGGGCCATAATTGCAGCAGAGGTATATTTTCATTTCAGTTTATAAAAGACGTTTTGGAAAATTGTGAGGTAAGTTCGGTCCTTTATATTCTGATAAACACCACAGATGTAGGAATACATAAATACCTAGTACTTTTTGTTCCATGGGGGGAGGAGTAGAACATGACACCACCACCACCCAAAATCCCTTTTTTTCTTTATTCTGATGAGCTGAAGCTACTACACTAGAGCTTTTATTGATATGGAAGGTAGCAATTGGGATATTTGTGTATGTGTGTGTGTGTGGGGGGGAATAATACATTCTAAGGTCCCTTTCCCACCTGTTCTTCCTAGCAGCGTACCACTCCAAGTTCAACACCAATAGAATTAGAAAGGAAGATTGCTCTAATAACAGCTAGTCACATCGGGGTCTTAGTAACTCTGGCTATGTTGAACATCTCATGTTGCTCTAGACTGCCAGGAACCAGCAGGACATTAAAAATAAGATTGCTTAAAATTAATGTCCACGAGATTATAACTATAATTAATGATTCATGTTTTGTCACTTGCCCCCTTTGGTGGACTTCTCTGCTTGTAGTAATCAGTTCCCTAGATCAGCTTTGCCTTGTTCAACTATATACAGTACAATTATGCATTGTATGATACAGCTGGCAGTTTTGTTTGGTTTCCCCTCCCCCCTCTCTTGCATTTCTTCCCTGTAAAACTGATTTAGCTTTGGATTAGGAACATGGGGACAACCTTGTTCTTTGTAAAGGGCATCAGCTGAAGTCAACAAACTAGATTACTTTTACTACTGGTAGTTAGTTGTAGATGTAGAGCCCTGTGGCAGAAAGGAGGAATACAGATCATCATTATCACCATCATGAAAAAATAATGAATTACGGTAGTTGATGACATTTAATTAATAATATCCTTATCTAATTACAATTTGGTTTTTATTCTGTGAAGCAGAATTATATAACATCTCATCATCCTGATGTTCTTGAACTCCCATGGGTTTTTTTACCACATGGTGAGGTGATGACAGCTGTAGTCCAACACATGTTGTCAAAGATTTCCCATCTCTTATGCCACTTGAAACTGCTTGTTTACTCTTCGGTTCCTTAAAAAGATGTTAGTTCCATTATCTCAGCTAAATAGCAATAGCAGTTTGAAAACTATACTTCAAATGCATATTTCTGCTCTTCCCCAGCCATCTGTCAAGATAATACATATCACCAAATGTCTTTGATTTGAAGCAACTGTACACTCTAAACAGTATGTAGTTATAGATTCTATTAAACCAGATTTCTCTGCCCTGTTTTTGTTCCATATGTACTGGATCACATCTCCCATATTGGCTACAGTTTACACAAGCTGTTGTCAAACACATTTGGTAAGCACAATTAGGCAACCAAATCAACAGTTTTCTAGAACTGTTAATGATCACTCTACTACTGCATTTCACAACCCATTAGTCTCTACGTAGTTGCATAGCAAATGGATAGAGCCTACAGAAATATAGAAAGAAGCTTGAGCCAAGTACAATGGATGGGTCATTTTCTCAGTATAAACGGAAGCACAACACACTTCCATTCTTAAAATACCTGTTTACAAAATCTTGAAGGGTACGAATGACCTGCTGTACCTAAAGCATAAAGTCTAATAAAGGTATTAGGAAATGAAGCATAAAACATTGAATATATTTAGTACAATATACTTTGTAAACACAAAAAAAATCATTTGTTTTTATTGCTGGCTTTTATTATTGGTACCATAGTAGCCAGAGGAGAATACTAGAGGCTTCAGCAGAGTAATATAAGAACAACATCTGGCAAATCTACATTTCAAGGCACTAGTTTCTTCCAATATCATTATGGCTACTGCATATTTACTAAACACTTGGTATTGGTGGAGGCTTGTCAGAATTACAAATAACCAACACGGACAATACGTTATTCTTCTGCAGTGATACTGTTGTAATAGGAGTGTATGTTAGCACACAACACATGTTAGGAGTGTATGTTAGCACACAACAAATATCTTTATCTGCAATAGTTCATATAATAGTTTGAGAATGGGTTGAGATTGTTTCAGCCCCAAGACCTCTAATCATTCGCTTGACTAGATAAAACTATGGCAGCTTTGTGCCCACAAGCATCAGCTATCTTGAAACTTCAGAGAAAACCAGCTGTTAGATGGCTCAATTAATCTGAAAAATGTATTTCTGGAGCTCTTGAGCTGGAGCTACTTCCAACATGTTTGTAATCTGCTCCCTTGAGTTACCTGATTATGATTTGGGAGTATTTTCAGATTTGATCATTTCGTATGGAATGGAGCAAAGCTGCTGTGGACTACAGTTCATCTCTTTCATCCTTGGTGCAATTTGCCAAATCAGCCCAAAGCAAGTTAATTGAGATATTGGATAGGTTCGCACATTGTGCCTTAACTTGTCTTGTTTGGTTTTGATTTAGCATATTGTCCATCAGACTAAGGCATATGCACTATACTATGGAATTTGAACTGTGAAAAAATGATTCTTGAGAAAGGCATTTAGGAATATTTGCAGATTCTGCTTGCCAAAATAGTAACACGTTACAGCTTTGCTATTGTTCTCTTATTTGTATTTATTATATTTTAATTATGAGATTGGTAAGATTTAGAATTGTTAGCTTAGGTGTGAGATTCTGAGATTTAGAATCTTTGGAAATTTGAGCAGCATATAAGCCAAAGTATTAAGTAATACATAGAAATTGGATTCAGTAGATGATGTAGTTTGCTTGCTTTTGTTTACCATGATGTGTGAACCAGGCAGTTGTTGTTTGTATATCATATCATATTGCTTAGTGTACTGTATTCTGCAAGTTTAGTCATGATTTATTCATTAATTTATAGTTAAAGAAATTATGCCTTGGTGCTACATGAAGGTCAGGTATGACTGCAACTGTATAATCAAGAACACATCTGCATTTCTTCCTGGATCAGATGGCTCTCTAGGCAGTCACTCACACCCTTGTCGCCTTGCAGCTTGCCTATTGCAATGGCACTAGCCTTGAAAACTATTCAGAAATGTAGAGTGGCCCAGAATGCAATGGCACAGCAGAGGCGGGCTTGTCTAGGCATGTCCCCATGACATCTATGCTTCATGAGCTGCGCTGTTTGCCAATATGCTACTTGGTATGATTCAAGCTACTTATTATACAGTACTAATATAAAGGCAGAGAATCTAACAGTTATATAAAACCCTACATGTCATAGGTCCTGGTTACCTGAGGTACCATACACTTCATACATTTAGTGCTGCTATAAATTTGAATGTACATTAAACAGGTAGTTATTAAGAAGGTTCTACATATATTACTTCTGAAATGTTGATGAAAAAATTAGCCTGAGGGAATACGGCAGAAAAAGGGGTTCATTCAGCCATAGTCAGTTTCTGAATTCAAAGGCATGAGGCTTTATCCTGATAGCGCCACCTTGAATTCATTCTAACAACACTGCCAAATATTAACGAAACTGACTCTCGGTCTTCTGTGGTGACCCAAAATTGGTATAGTACTAAGACAGAAATCAGATGTTCTGCCGCTATATTCTCAGGTTCAGACAAATGCATAGGATTGGGTCATACAGAAAGTACACAGCTGTGGCTAAGTCTATCCAAAGGATGACAAGTCCTTAATGAGTTATTGTTTCTTTATTTTATTTATATTGGAACACAACTATCATGTCACCCCTAATTCTTCTTTTCATTAAACCAGACATAGAATAGAATAGAATAGAATAGAATAGAATAGAATAGAATAGAATTTTTTATTGGCCAAGTGTGATTGGACACATAAGGAATTTGTCTTTGGTGCATATGCTCTCAGTGCACATAAAAAGGCAAGATACATTTGTCAAGAATCATAAGGTGCAACACATAATGATAGCCATAGGGTACAAATAAGCAATCAGGAAACTAAGAAGTCATAGGATACAAGCAACAAGTTACAGTCCTGCAGTCGTAAGTGGAAGGAGATGGGTGTCTTCTATTATAAAACCACCTTCCCAACTCTGGTGTCCTTAGGTATGTGGGCATTTAGGTTCTAGAAGCTTGTTTTATCACTGTGCTTTAATTAAACATATTGTTTTGGAACAATATCCATTAATTTTGATGGTGGTTGTACAGGAGGAATCTTCCTTTGCTCAATACATGTGATAAGAAAATAGTGTGGTTCTTGGTGGATGGGCAACAGAAAGGAGAATGAAAAAGCATTTTTAGTTAGCCATATCTCTTGTATTAAAGCTGTTACTGTACTAAGATGAGCTTTCATTTGGTTAAGTGATATACAGTATTTCCATTAGGTTCTGTAGTTTTGATGATATATTTTAATTTCATTTCTGTTTTCCCTTTTGGTTAATCACCATGAGTGTTAGTTTTGGGATGAACAATAGGATATGTAAAATCAGTCAATTGATCCCCAAAGTGCTTTTTCAAAGGCAACTTGACTTTATTTTTTCCTTGAAGATGTTTCACTTCTCATCCAAGAAGCTCCTTTAGCTCCGAAGAAGCTTCTTGGATGAGAAGCAAAATATCTTCAATGAAAAAACGAAGTCCAGTTGCCTTTTGAAAAAGCACTTTTGGGACAACCATGACCTGGATGACTAAGAATCTCCATAGACAGCCAAATGAGCAATTGCAGAACTCCTGTGTCCTACACCTAACATATCTCTGGTAGGTAGGTGAAGTAAAAATAAATGTAAGAGTAGGTAGTAGGTGATATGACACAAAGTTTGTCAATGAGGAACCAGTGGAGATGGGGTTCTAACAGGTTCTAACCGTTCTTTAGAACCATTAGTAACTTGGTGATGATGTCATGGAGCCAGTTCTATTGGTGTCTCCGTGGGCGCCGCCATCTTGGATTTTGCTTCTGCGCATGCGCAGAAGCTATTTTTTATTGTTGCATGTGGGCGCACGAGGCGTGGCCCTGAGCGAACCAGCAGCAAAACAATCCACAACCCACCCCTGAACCGGTGCTAATCACTTCAGGCCAGCCTTCCCCAAATTTAGTGTCCAGCAGTTGTGTGGATTTCCATTCCTAGAATTTTTACAGGGAAATGCTAAGTTTAGGGAATTTAGGGAATTCCCTGGAACTCAGACTGATCTCAGATTGGGCAGCTTTCTATGTTCCAATTTACAGGTTGATGCAGGATTGCATGTCCTTGCTAGTGGTACAAATTATAATGATCAGTGTTCCAATATTAAAATATCACAGCTTTGGACAGAATATTAAAACCACCACATAAAACCTAATAAAGCAATCAATACTATGTCAATAAGCAAAATGAATACATATTGCCATAGTATAAATCCAGAGCCTAATACACAGCTGATTAATTCAATATTAATCCTTAGAGCCATAAAATCTTAAGTATGGAGCGGAAGAGACACTGATATGGAAGGTCTGATGTGAACTTAAAATGAGTTACCTCTCAATTGGATTACTGTAATGCACTGTACATGGGACCACTCCTGAAAAGCAATTAGAAGATGCAATTGGCCACTGCATAATATGCCTACATGAAACTTATGGTCCACAAGCTCACAGGGTCCCATTGGCCTTCTGGGTACAATTCAAGATACTGGTTGTCACCTCTAAAACCCTACATGTCATAGAACCAGGGAATGTGCAGGATCACCCATCTCCAATTGTTTCGTTTGCCCCATCAGAACCAGCAGGCTCTGGATCCCTTCTACACAGAAATGTTACCTTGTGCGACTAAAAGTTGTGGCTTCACCAGATCAGCGGTCCATAACCTTTGTGGCTTGGCAACCCAGCTGGTGGGGTGAAAGGAAACTGGGCCATGTGAATGGCAGGCCATCATGCTTGAACATGCAGCTGTTGTGTGATTAGTGAGTCAGTGCATGAGCGTGCAGCTTGATTTGCACATTATCCTGCCAGCCTACCACTTGTTCAAGTTGAACTACACACCTGCTCGCTGTGGCCAGCCACTCCTGGGATCCAATTCTAAATAGATTCTTGATCTGGTAGTGGGCTGTAGCCCAGAGATTGGAGATCCCTGGTCTAGATGGCCCCAACCCTATTGATCTTTAAGAAGGTATTAAAGTCCAAAGACCTGGATGTTCCCTCAGTTTTTGGGACAGAAGATTAAACCAGTTCTGTTAGCCACTTTGTCTGTTCTGGTCTTTATAAATTGAATGCTCTGGAATACAGCAGAGTCACTGCTGTGCGATGTGCAGATATATATAAATCATTTAACTAAAACTAAAGCAAACTAAATGCATTTGTTTGAATGTAGCTGCAATGTCCTTATTTCATGACCTATTAGATTAGGAAACTTATTTGCCATTTTATTTCAGATCTTTTCCATCAATTGGGCACACTCATGAGGAGAAGAGGAAGCAATTGAAGTGCAATAGCATGTATACAAGAAGCCTCCTTGGAATTTGGCTTCTTCAGAATTCCTAGAATTGAGAATATATTTTCCACTTACCTTAAAGGCACAGGAGTCTTGTGAAGCACTCACATTTTTCCAAACAAGTTCAATATTTTATAGGCCTTTTGCATAAGTGAATGTATGCTATATGTATGTGTTTTGCTAAAGCAGCAGAAGTATTTTAATAGGTATATGGTGATTGCACAACCCAGGGGGAACAATTTAATGCATGAACATCTGCATTCCAGTTTCTAGCTCACTTAAGTGCAGGTGTATGTGAGAAGCACAGGTGTGTGTTAAGAGTGGTAGGGCATGTAGCAAAATCGCATCATGCTGTTCCATATATCCATTGTCTTGTCAAGCACAAAGGACTTTTTAACAAAGTGAATTTTAAATTTCCCCTAATGTAATTATAATTTGACAGCCCAGCCACCCAACGTGCTTGCACAAAAGAAAATAGAAAGTAAGAAATTCTAAAAATAAAACAATTTTAAGGAAGAAGACAGGAGCTGTTTTATGAGCAGCTGAACCAGTCTCGCTTAGGAGGCACTTCTTCTGATTTTTAGGGAACATTATTTAACTTTTTCCCATCAGCTTCCTAACTTTTCTAAGTTGGCCATTACTGCTTCTTAAATATATTTACAACCCCCCCACACATCATTTTTAGTCTTACAAAAATGGCCTTTTGCAGTATTCGCCTAACTGCTTCAGTTTCACAGCTAGTTGCATCTAAAACTTCCCTTCCTAATTAACTCAGAATAGGGTTTGAAGAAGCTCTAGCCCCTGAGAATATCAAATTTAGCTCCTAGCCTAAAGCCAGGCTCTGGGCAAAATAACACATGTCACATTAGGAAATCATGAGATTATATATACCTTGACATCTTGGGTTTATTATGTCCCTTGCACAGTTCACATACACTTTCTCTCTTCCTGGTGACTGCTAGTTGGTACTGTGGATTAAATAGATAAAATCAATATGGTTCCCATTTTGAGTAATTTCTTATCTGCTTGTTGGCCTTAGTGTAAAGGTTAATTGTAAACACTATTGTAAAATTACAAGTAATTTTCCAACAATATTCTACAAAGAATTTAAATCCTTGTTTGTTGATATATAGTATATATATAAATAGATATAACGTAACTCCTCTTTTTCTCCTTCAGCATTTTCTATTTTCAGATTCTAAGTTCCTTAGGAATTAAAATTTCTCAATTTGGATATATGGCTTTGCCAAGTTATGTTATGCTGGTGCTAATGAGAATAACAATTTGACCACCCAAATTGGAATTTGAGGTATATTGTTTTTAATATGTCAAGGTTAAAGATGGAATATCCTTCGAACCAGATGGCTCTAATATCCACAGCTACTCAGTCTGTGGAGAAATGAGTTGGAAACAATTCCTCTCCTTCCAGGCCTATAGTTTTTAGGCAGTGGCATAGAACATGGGCAGCCTTGCTTCATTGGCCTGAAGTTGAAAGATATAATTGGGTATTATGAGTATACTGTGGTGATATTGAACCCCAAGTCAATGGATGACCTCACCGAGCAATTTCATTTTGACCCTCCCTTGTCCTCAGACAAAGACCTCTGCAAACCCATCAAAGCAAAGAATAGAAACCTCCTGACCAGTTCATGGTAAAGCCCAAGGGCAAATCTTACAAAAAACATTCAACACAGAGAAATCTCGACTCTTCTATCCTTCATCAACTAATGACTTCAACATTTCATTGAATACTGAAATTTACATTTCACTATCTGGAACAAGAATAACAATAAATAATGGAAGGCAAGCAAGATTGTCAAAGTCCTATGCTACTTCCTAACTATTATAAGCCTGGAAGGGCAGGAACTGTAAGAAGATAAAAGCAGCAAAGATTCCTGGTAGGTAATGCAATAAAAATTAATATGCCTGTGATAGCATAGAGACCGTCCTTCAGTCTCTATGGTATGAATAGCAGAAATGGAGTCACAAGGATAGAAGAAGGGACTGAGCAGATTACAGAATTTGTACAGCACACTCATCTCCCTGTTGAATGACATTACCCAGTTCAATATATCATGCAAACAGTGCTGATAAGTTGATTTGCAAGTCAGTCACATGCTGAACTCAATGACTGCACCTTCAGAGGTAGCACGTTCAAACATGATGTTTCTAAAGACATTGTGGGAAGAATTTCTAACTAATAAAGTTTCCAAACAATTGCTTTACTACACAGCCAGCCTTAATAGAATGGATGTGACCTTCTAGCGAGTGGAAGACAAAGCCATTGTGCACTGGCCCTAAAGAAAAGATAACTGTATCTTGTGCATCTTAAAACTTCTCTTTTCTGAAAGCAGAATATTAGATCAGATACCCCTTTCCTACATTGTGAGCATATTTCAAACACTTACAAGAAACTCTGGGAATAGCAATCTACAGATCCAAGCTTTTCTTTCCATAGAAAATGTTTGGCAGATTATTCAAGAGCTCAGTAGCTTTGAGAAAATTATGAACAGGTGGCAGATAACTTGTGAACAGAAAAATATGGACAATGAAATAATTTGCACCAACTATTTGCTCAGCTATAATAATTATGCTACTCTGTCTTTTTTTTCTCTTCCTCTCCAAGGAAGTCAATATGCCAAAAGAAAAAATAATTTCCCTATAGGATTAATTACTACTTTTGATTTGTAAAGTTTCACTGGTTCTTTAAAAAAAGTTAACTGGATAGGCAGAATTAAAGTAAGGAAGATCCCCGCAAAATGCCTTCTTCATTAAAAAAAAAACTTTTCTTAAGAACATATTATCTGTAAAGAAGTTGTTGTTGTTGTTGTTAGTTGCAAAGTCGTGTCCGACCCATCGTGACTCCATGGACAAGGTGTAGGCTTCAGGCATATGGCTGCAGCTGCTATTTTATTTTATTTTACTTCATTTCATTCTTTATTTTATTCATTATATTTATATGCTGCCCATTTCATTATCAAATGACTCTGGGTAGCTTAAATTTTGAAATTTTATCCACAAATGGAAGTTTTCCAGTTTTTATGAGGATTAGAAAGAATAGTATACTTCATGAACATTTAGATTTGATTTTCAATATGTGATATGTACCGTATTTTTCTGAGTATAAGACGCACCTTTTCTCCCCCTAATTGGGGCTGATAATTCAGGTGCGTCTTAT
>JANHFT010004296.1:0-22841 GCA_032467955.1 Pseudoxenodon macrops | reverse complement strand
GACCACCGGAAGCCAGTGCAGCTCGCGCAGGAGAGGTGTTATATGGGAGCATCGAGTTGCTCCCGCAATTACCCGCGAGGCCGCATTCTGGACCAGTTGGAGCCTCCGGGTAATCATAACAGTAGTATGTTATCAGGCCAAACTCTGGTTAAACTCTGCATCAGACTACAGCACTATATCAGAAGGCAGAAATTATTTCCCTTGGACTAATTATCTTATTTCATTTAAACTTTCTCATTGTCTGGTAATGGCCATCCTCAAAATATAATTTTAAACTATAACTTTTAATTCATTTTATTCATGTTTCATGCACATATATTTTTACCCACCACAAACTTACATTTTTAGAATGGTTGTTCTTTGAAATTCTCTTTCAATTTAATAACCATTTTAGTTAGTGGTGCATTATTTTTCTGTAAATAGAAGAGAATTTCATTTAATGATAGGCAAAAGCCAAAGTAAAACTAATACTTCTAGCTATAAACCCAGCTGTCTGTTCAAAATACGGACAGAGGATGTAGCAATATAGAATTTACAACATTTAAAAAAATAGATATTTGTTGTTGCTTTCCTATATATTCAGACAATGTACATGTATAACAGAATAAAATAACATTTTATTGTTGGACAACAACATTCAATTTTTTCTCTATCAAGAAATGCTTCATGGAACACATTAAAATTATCATATTACAGAATACTTTTCAATTAAAAACCTAATGTAGGTTTTCTGTGAGCAGGCATAAATATTTGTCTCTCTTATAATTCAAATTTGCTATTTTTGTACCTACAGCCTGACACCATAAACTTATAAAAGAACAGGTATACATTCATTTTAAAAAAAGCATATGCAGTTTTTTTTAAAGTATGTGCTGTATATAAAAAATAGCATTTTGTTGCATAGAGAAATCACTATACATTAATTTAATTCAAAGTAGTTTGTGCCCCAGTAAATTTCCCATATGGTTATTTTAACAAAAAATGTTTGTTTTATTGAATGTAAACCTTTTTAGAATTGGGAAAGTGTAGAATTGAGAAAGTGTCAATATTTTTCACCAGCACTTTCAGAAAAAGGTTGGTAATATTATTTGTTTTTCTTGTAGATGGACTTAAATATGCAGATCCAAATAATATATAAATATCTTTCTGCTAACTATTTCATTGATTTGATTTGATTTTGAAGCCACCAAACTCCACAGTGACAATATAAAAACAACAACACACACATGAGCTGCGGTGGCGCAGTGATTATAATGTAATACTGCAGGCTACTTCTGCTGGCTGCCTGCAATTTGGCAGTTTGAATCCCACAAGACTCAAGGTTGACTCAGCCTTCCATCCTTCAGAGGTTGGTAAAATGGGAACCCAGATTGTTGGGAGCAATATGCTGACTCTGTAAAACTGCTTAGAGAGGGCTGTAAAGCCCTGTGAAGCAGTATATACTGTAAGTCTAAGTGCTATTGCTATCAAAAGAGAACACAGCCTACCAGTAACTGTTATTGTCCTGCTTTTGCCATTTCAT
Organism: Pseudoxenodon macrops; assembly: GCA_032467955.1. Taxonomy (NCBI): domain Eukaryota; kingdom Metazoa; phylum Chordata; class Lepidosauria; order Squamata; family Pseudoxenodontidae; genus Pseudoxenodon; species Pseudoxenodon macrops. The sequence continues at coordinate 21,319 of JANHFT010004296.1, read as the reverse complement.
CAAAATGGTATTTAAGGATACTATATTTATATTATTAACTTCAAATAATAAAATATAATAAAATAGTATAAATAAACATGAAACAAAGTCAAATTTCTTTGAAATTGTAAAATCTAAATGTATCTGAGCAGGAGATTGAACAGAACAACCTTATTGATCCACTCTCACCCAAACCACAATTGCTTAAAACAATGTGGAACTTAATTTCGCAATTAAAAGGACTGCAGCATTTTTTCCCAATACATTTTAGACTGGCTGCAAATGTTACCCTTTTTTTTTTTTTTTTTTTGGGTGGCCCTTGTGCATCTCTACTGAAATAAGTTTACCAGGCTATTGAAAGACTATGAAAATGATAAAACACAATGCAAACTGTAAAATTTATTTGATTAGCCGAAAGTACACATTACAGGGAATTACCCTTAGTTTTGGTGTTTCAGGGGAAAAAACAACTTGTCTCTCAAGTTTGCCTAACCAAAGGATCCCAGCACCCATTGGAAACTAGAAGAACTAAAAACTCAGTTATCAACATATGTTTCCCCATGTTGGTAACATCTTTAAACACAACTAATTAAACCTTTCTTTGAAATCTCTCAAACAAATAAGTATCACCAAACTTGGCAGTTTGGAAGTCAGTTATAAAACTATCCATGGGTAAGAAATACAAGTCTTTCCTTTCCTCAAATGACATGATAAATTCTGTCAACCTTTTTCCATTCAATCCAAAATACCTGATGCAAGCCTCCTTCAATTAGGGAAACCTCTCCCCAATTTCCTGAATATTGCAGGTGAGCTACATGTTGTCTCTGTTAGTCTTGACTTTTATATTCTGTATGTCTTTCCTAAAAGTTCAACTACCGTAAAGGAAAAAAAATAACCCTGGGAATTGGTGGGTGCATAGGAATTGTCAAGCAACTGTCTGTACTCAAGAGATAGGTTGAGTTGATTAGAATATCTGAGCTATACCAGAGGGTAGTATTGAATGGAACTTTAAAAGGAGGTTGAAATGGATCGGGAACGAAATGGTTAAAATCACTCATGATGGTTTGTCATTATTTATGTGGGTGGAGAGGTACAGAAGGTGAATACATATTTGATTTTCACTTGAAAAGTAAGTATTGTTTGTATCCTTCAAATTCTACTCTGGTTTTAGAGGAAATATCCCTTGTTTCTGACAGTGGGGTGAGTAAATAATAGCATAAGAATGGGAAGGGCAGGCAGCTCCCTTCCTTCTAACAATCTCTATGGCATGGTTCCCAGACAGTCCTGCTCATGCTGTCCTCTTTTTCACTCTGTGTGTGTCGGGCACCCCATGCCTTTTTTTGAAAAACTAACACTAGACCATTCATGCAATGTGTCATTTTTACTAACCGACTAATGTACTAACACCCTAACGACTCATCTTTGCTTTTGGTTATTTTAATTAACAATCGTTCTGTTCACAATTTTTTAATTTCCTTTCTTCCCCCTTTTCCGCAAAGCACTCAGGCATTGGACACGCTATGGTAAACAAACTACATTGTCTGGTAGATATCATTCTTATTGTCTCTTTTTTTGGGTTTGCCGTGTGTTATCTTCCTTTCCCTCTCCATCTCCCATCCCCTATTTTTCTTCCACTTTAAACTTACCTTCTTCTTCTTCTTCTTTTGATTTTGCTATAGTTACCTTTTCTTCCTATTTGTATTTTTATATATTTTCCGTAAGACAAAAACAAAAGAAAATAAATACAATAGTTCTGGAAATGGGATTTAATTATCTCTTTCGCTGGCTTCTTCACTTTATCTATTTTAAAATATTTTTAAATTCTATTTTTGTCAATATTTTGCTAATCCATTTTCTTTTTCCTTTAGTCCCCCCCTTTTTTTAGTTTGGGGAGGTGAGACTTTCTCCCCCCCCTTTTTATTCCCCTGTTTTTCTGAAGGTTTTTAACTCAACTACCATGTCAGGGCCTACAGTTTGTTATTGTGAACCCAATCTTTTCCCCTTCATTTTTTTGGGGGGTGGTTCCAATAACAGTTGTAGGCAAAACTGGACCAAACTTCCCTCTTTTTTCCTCACTCCATCTTAACCTCTTCATTGGATAGCCTCCACACATATTCTTTCCCTGTCTTTTTGAAATTCCACCAGCCATAACCAACAGAAGCTCAGCCAGTTGTTTGGTTCAGGGCAATATATATACGCTGCATGGCATGTCTATGTCTGGTTAATCCCCACCTCCTTTCCCAAACACCATACTGCAGCTACCTCTCCCCATCTGTCCACCAAGCCACTAATCTAACTTTTAAATGACATACATACAATCATTTTCACAACCTTCCTTTCCTGTCCCCTCCCCCGCCCCTTCTGTTTTCCATTGCCCTCCATGAATTATGGGGTTTGGACTATTTTTAGATTTTTAAATTTTTTAGTCTTCCTTTCTTTTATGCGTTGTTTTTCTCCTTTTATAGTTTATGGTTTCGTTTTTGCTTTTTGTAAGGAACGCATGCAAGTGTGAAAAAGATCTCCCTCAGGATAGTTTGTCCTTCTGGATTTTGAAAAGCAGTGGCATGGGTGTGCTGAAGTACAGAGTGTGAGCACGTTTGCCAATTTTTTTTCCTCTTGTTTTCAAATTCACTTTATATTTTTCATTTTTGTTGACGTATGGTTGACTTCTGTCTTTCTTTCTTTTTAATCCTGATTTTTTTTGTACTTTTTTTTCCTTTTAAAGTTGCAGTTCTGGAGGGGGGGGTGTCTTTGTAGGCTCATAGCATGTTCATTCCATAATGTATTGAAAGTGAGATCCCTTTCCTTCCTCCCTTCCCTGAATGCATGTTCATTTGTGTGCTGTGAGCCAAATAAATACAAAGAAGCAAAATCAAATATATCAACTTCATCATTAGTGTCTTTGCTAACAGTCATAACTAACAAAAATCACTACCAATAATGGCTAATCAATCATACTATCAGCTCAGATAAGCGATCCCGTCCACCAATTGCTCCATTTTCTGGCCTTATTAAATGGAAGCCATCAATGGCAGGTAGAATAGCTTATTTTTTTGGCAGTAGCAAAGTTGAACTAGCAATGCAGGTGATTAAGGACATGGAGTGGAGGGACAAAAAGCAGACCAGAAAATGGAACTGAGCTGCAATGAATCAACAAAGATCAGCAAAACCTATGCTAAAAGTTTTATTAAAAATAGGGAGAGGACTTTCTCTTTTAAGAACCGTAAGGTCATTGCTGGGAATTTTGTTTTTCTTTTCCTTTTTTTGTTTTTGTTTTGTCCATTGCATCCTTCAAACAGGTGACAATCTCTGTGGATGGAATCCTCACCACTACTGGCTACACACAAGAGGATTATACTATGCTTGGTTCAGATGACTTCTTCTATGTCGGTGGAAGTCCCAGTACAGCTGATTTACCTGGATCTCCTATCAGCAATAACTTCATGGGTTGTCTGAAGGAGGTAAATGTTTCAAATCAACAGCTTCATCTTGCTTTGTATTCTTTGTTAAATAACTTCTTTGTCTGCCATTTGTCTTTTTTTTAATTGAATATCACATTGTATATACCATTGGCAAACTTAGCCTGTCTTCATACAGCTGAATGAATCTTCCACATGTAAGAGGAAAGGATGCTGACAATCTTAGAGAAACCTTAAGGTTTGCAGAAATATAATAATGTTGAAGAAAAACACGCTAAGGCGTTCCAAGAAGACAGAAATTTTTGTTTGACCAAAAAATGTTCATTGTTCTGAAAATGAGAGGAAATTGAATGGGGTCTGTTATAAAGGGACTTATTGGGCTGGCTGAATTATCTGTAAATGGCATTAGATGAATAATGTATTAAATAAAGTGGGTTCCTTTGTGAAACCTGCTTCACAGAAGATTTGCAGTTTCAATAACAACAGTCAAATCAGCAAGAGTGATGGCAAAGAAGAATTTAACATGGATATTGGAATAACATTTAATTGAGGTGGGGAAAGAAAGAGTTGACTGTTTATGATAGTGTATGGCTTGGAAAGTGAGGAAAGGTAATCTTTTAAAGAAATGAATTACCGAAAAATGGGGCAACATGAGGAATGTTTTAGAGGGGGAAAATCCCTGAAAGTTGCAAACAATGTAGTAAAAGAGAACAAGATGAAAAAGGCACAACAATTTTCATAGAATTTTATGAAAAATTGTATTGGGTGAAAAAGGCTAAACAAGGAGCCCCTATCAGGTTGAGTGGAATGAAAAAAACAACCTGCAAATGATATTTGACACTAAAAGAAAAAAAAAGGAGATTTATACATGTGTGATAGTGGCCCATCAAAGAGTAAAACTGAAATGAATATAAGTTTCAAAAAATAAGGTGAAAAGGAAGTAATCGATTATGTGAAAATATTGAAAGGATAATGATGCAGGGATAGATGGGAAATGTTAAAATATGAATCTAATATACTCTTGGAGTAATGTACAACTTGTTTAACATCTATGCAAAGATTGTATCTATACCTGATTATTGGAATAATGCTGTCATACCCCTTTATTCCTTCTCCGTAACAAGTAGTACTATAACCGCCGTGAATATCTTCAATAATCCGGATGCCTTTGCAGTCCACCACTAACTTCATGTACATCTGGCTTGCTACTTCTCTTTTACAGCATTAGATCATTCAAACAATCTGAAAAAAAAAGATGAAGGTTGGCAATATCTGAAATAGCCCTCCAGAGTTGTTTGGATTCAGTAGTTGCACATGCTGGGAGCAGGAAGGAATTCTGGTCATAATCCCCCATTCTAAGTTGAACCAAAGCTATAGAACATGGTTGAAAATCAGACTTGGAACAACTGTATTGTCCCCTTTAAATCCATGCCATTTTTTAAAATCATCCCTTTCAGACAGAACAATTTTTGCATCCAGGCCTTTGAACAGATGATTAATGGTTTAATTTCTAATAACTTTACATTTTATGGAACCCTGCTATGTCTCTGCATCTAGTGAACCAAGCTATTTAAAGCTGTGTTAATTTTGCTAATTGGTCTATGTTTATTTGGATTACTGGCACCTGCAGGTTTTGGGATCATGTTTGGGGCTTTATAGTCTCCTGGCTCCTTAGTGGGGAAATGGACAGAACAGTTTCCTCAGTTAAAACCAATAACCTTGGCAGAAACTCCTAAAACATGTTTGTCCTCAACTCCATCATCTATCACAGCTGAAAGCAATGATCCAGAGTAAAGGATGTTGGCATGTCTAAGACATCAGCCCTACTGTTAAGCAACCATATACTATTTCAAGAAGGTGATGTTCAGATCAGAGAAAAAGCATTTGAAAGAACACCACTTGGTTTTTATTATTTATCAAATTTGTTAGCTACCAAAATCAATTATATATATATTAGTATGGAGATGTGGTCCTGTAGATAGCTAGGTGCCAAACCACAAAGGTCTTTATAGATCAATAATAGCATTTTAAATTGCACACGGAAATTACTGGGAAGCCTATGCAGCGCCTGAAAACAAGTATAAAACCTGATCAATAGTCAACTTATGTGAGCACCCTGCCCTTTGCATTTTGCACCAACCAAAACTTCTAGGTGATCTTTGTAGAACGTTTTCCAGTGATTTAAATAGGCTGGTGATGAGGTACTGTATTCAGATCAGAGGTGGGTTCCTACCGGTTCTAACCGGTTCTTTAGAACCAGTAGTAACTCAGCGATGACATCACGGAGCCGGTTCTTTCAGTGACTCCGTGGGTGCTGTCATTTTGGATTTTGCTTCTGCGCATGCGTAGAAGCTATTTTTTATTGTTGTGTGTGCACGAGGCGCGACCCTGAGCTAACCGGCAGCAGAACAATCCACAACCCACCCCTGATTCAGATCCTTTCACTTCAATCTGGGCTGCAATTGGTAACCATCCCAAGCAGGGCAAAGGCTCTTCTGGCCACAGTTTCCATCTGCTGATTTAACAGGAGGTAGAACACCCAAATTGCAGACCTGCTTCTTCAGAAGCAGAGCAACTCCAGCTAGATACAAAACAAAGGTCATAAATCCTAGGCAGGGGGTTAGACTAGAAGACCTCCAAGGTCCCTTCCAACTCTGTTATTCTATATTCTACTTCACATCCTATGTATAATAGCCTTCTCTCTTCCATCCAGCCCTACAGGATTGTCAGGCACCAGGACAGCAGTTCAATGGCATTTCTAGCCCATCCTAAGGTTGTAGTATGCAATTGGCTATCATCAACATATTGATAATACCAGATCCAAAACCTGCCCCAGTATAGAGGGTAGATGAATAGTCTCTGAAAGGGGCAGGAGCAAAAAATGTTTCCAAGGGAAACAAAAGGGGCCAAAATGTGACAAGAGTAAATGTCTCAGACAGCTCACATGAAGATAAAGGGAATAAATACATTCAGACTTGCAAGATTCTGTTTTAATAAAATCACTACTCATCTATATAGCAATGATTTCCTAGTCGGGTTTTCCTTGAAAGGTGTCTAACACCCAGTGAGTTCATATAAATATTGAATAGCAAGCAGAAAAGCACTAATTCCTAGTAACCTGCAAGAAGCAAATGTTACTGGAAAAACTGCTGGGAAAGGAATAAAACCACTGAAGAACAGTAAAAAAAACCTCCCCCTAAACCCTGGAGCCCATCCAGAGGGATACCAGGACTGAGGAACAGATCTCAAATGTGGGGGGAAATTCTAGGAAATGCCATAATTCTCCCAAGTATACTAGTAGACTTGTGCCCTCTTCTCATCCCATCATGATCAGGAGGCCTGTGCCCTCTCCTCAATGCTGTGCTTAACAACACACATGGGCACTTAACAATTTTCAATGGAGGGATCTGGGATTAGGAGTGTTCAGCGAAGTGGTCACATGGTGATTCATTTCAATTCAATTCAATTCAGCTCAATTCTGAGCTGAGATTCTGAGCCCAACTGTAAGTGGAGGATTACCTGCACTAACATCCAAATTTCAGCATTGGTCATCAAATAAAGTGACTTAGGTTATCTCTGTTTTGTGCCCAGGTCTAAACCCCTAATTGATATAGGTATAGATCAAGGCTGTCAAATTCACAACCCATGGTCCGTATGCATCACACGCTGGCCACGCCCATGCCTGGTTTAGCAAAGGAGAAAAAGTCCCGATATGTCACATGACGACGCAGTGATGATGCGAGTTAATGATACTTTTTATCTAGGAGTTTTATCTATAGTTATCCCCATATTAGGTGCGGAACCCCAGATCCACATGTGAAGGTTCAATTAAGTTGATTTATTGTTAAAAGCCTATGCACAGGAATCTTCTCAACAAATGGCCAGTGCCTGGTTAGAGTTAAATAAGGCCAATGGCACTCAAGGTGTGGTCGTGATCTTAGTTTGCTTGTGGCTCTAAAGGGATTCTAGGCTGATATCTCTCTACACTCTTTCCCCAAGTTCTGCCAGCTTTAAAGATTATTTAAAGCACCTTGAGTTTTATCTGGAAAGCAACTGGAAGCCAGTGCAGCTCACACACCAATGGTATCATTCAAGTGAACCATGAATAATTCCAGGTCACAGCTAAAGCCTTAGACAAATCATGCACCAGAGCCTCAGAAATAACCCCAAGTTCCCTCTGAATCCCTATTGGTTGCAACAGTCACCTGGGGTTGTCTTTTGGAATAGGCTTATCCACCCTGCAATGAGGGCAGTTGCAGAGATCTCCAGGGCCAAGAAGGAGTGACCTGTCAATAGCAAGGGACAATGTCAATGTCTTCTTACCCCCAAATTGCCTTGCCACTGCCCTTTCCTACTTAAATGCTTTGATGTGCAGCTAGGTTTTCCTCTGGGTTTCCTTCCTTGAGACTATCAATATGCTTAACATCCCTTGAGAATTATCAACTCTCAGAAAATGTCTTTCCATTTTACTTTCAAACTATTTTTTTAAATGTAAAATTTCATTAAAATGACTGATACTTATTTCAGCCAACAGAAATGATACTGAACAAATTCAAAACAATCTACCAGTACTGTATAATGGATGATTTGGTTCCTCTTATAGTTTCTGATTTCTTTCCCATTTTGGAATTTAATGATCCAGTACAGGTGCAATCCCTCTCAAACCTTTGTATAGCTTTCAGTTTATGCTGAGATTGTAGTTATCTTGTCCAAAAGAGACCTTTCACATTTTTTTAAATCCAAAGGTCATAGCAGTTTGTGTTTCAATTCTGGTATATGTGTTTTTAAAGCAAGAACCAATATCTTATTGAGTATGGAAAGTGAGGGTGAGGGGAGAAATTAGCACCAATCTATGCAACAAGAAAATAAATAAATAAATCTTCATACTGTGGTTGGTTTCAGAGTTTTGAAAGCAGTAGATAAGTCTTCACTTTGTTCCCTGACTCCCAATATATTAAAGTTACTGTAGGCTGGTATAATGTGCTATACGTCCAAATGACAATATGCAAAAATACTGTATATTAAAGAAAAGTATCCACAATCCCATTGATAATTCGGTATTGGTATGAAGTAGCTTTTGATTCTTCTGAGTTGTATGTGCCTCATATTTCATCTTTTAAATGATATGCAGATCAACATTTTCTCTGTTTTGTTTTGGAATACTGATAGCTGCCTTGAATCTTCAAAATGAGGTGGGTTAAACATCCAATTGAATATGCTTAAGGAGAGAATGCCACTAATAGTATCCACTTCAAGTACAAATTACTTAGTTCACTATCACAATATGGAGGAAAATTTCTGCTGAATGAGTAACTATAGGTATTGCGCAAAGTATATGAAGGGCTGCTTTACAAAGCACATTAAGGTAACTAAAGTACGTTGTTGGAGAGTTAAAGTAACTATACTTTAAAGTTAAAGTAGCTATACTGCTGCTTTGAAGTCGGTCCCTGCTGGCTATGCATGCATATACACGCACAGATACATTACATTTCTGGTAGTCTCTGTGCCTGGATAAACATATATACAACTAGGGATAGCTTTGAATCAGCTTTGTTAGCATTCTGGAGAACACTCCTATTTTAATATTTCATGGAAGGATGCTTCATATACAGCAGGATGCTTTGTAAAACACATGCTTTTGAATGTTTTGTGTACCTCAGAGAAATATTTATGTGAGGAATAAGTATAATAAATGCATCCATAGGTCTATGTCACTATGCATGTAAATCACAAACAGGCTGTATTAATAGTATATATATAAACATAGGTACTGTATACCTTGCATTAGCATGTATGGTGCTTGGGTTTCAAAGATAACAGGATAGTAATCACGATCACAGATGTCACTATATATATGCATTCACATGCATGCGTTTATTTATTGATATACTAGCATGATTATGTGCTCAGAAATCTTTGTATTGGCATATAAGAAAATATATTAGAAAACAATGTTAGCTTTATACCATTTAGACTGCCCATTTGGTTGATGTCTGTCCTGATGATCTTCAGCTACTTAATGTTTCCGACAAGGAGTAAAATGCTTGATGCTTTCCAGATGCTGCTGAACCACAATTTCCAGCAGCCCAATCAGCCTTCTTCCATAGCAGCATTGTGGGTGACACCAGTCCAAAAGGTCATAGGATTAGGCTCACCAAGTAATTGTAGTTATACTGAGGGTGGGTGGTGGGTGGGTGCATGGGGAAGAGGATATTCTGCTACTGGGCTTCCTAGAATTTTACTTACTCATATCTGGAAATTTTCAAAAATATTAGCACTGTTTTTAATCAAGAGAATCAGGAGTACTCTGACAGCAATTTTTTTTTTTGCTACCATAGACTTCTTCCACAATGTCACCAAGACTATGGGTAAAGATTACCCATAGATTAAGATTAAGTATATGGGTCTTTCACACCCATTAGTCTTTCTAAGTATAAATTATAACGAATTTTAAAATATAATTAACCTTACGTTTATTTCATGCAAACATTTTATTCTGATCAATATCTGGATTTACATTGGCCAAGATTTCAGATTACTGCCTTCCTTCCTCCATATGCAGGTACATATATATTTTTTTAGAAACAGTGAAATACAAACACATCTACAATACCAACAAAGATAAATAGTAATTATACTAATTGAAGAATAAAGAACAGTAAAGAATATATTTACAGTGATTAATGCACCATTGCAAAACCTGAAAAAACAAGGAAAAAAAATCTTTTTGTTTTCAAAGTTTATCAGAATATAAAATACAAAGGAGAAAAATCTATGTGGTCACCAAGAGGCAATACCAACTTGATAGTCCCACTTAATGGCACATAAGCAATAATTCAATCTTTGGCAGGTTTCAAAGCTGGAAATTAATAACTCAGTTTAGCATATCTTGATCCTTAAAACTTGCTGAGATGGGCCTTAAGATAAGATTTTGTCATAAAAAAGATATTACCCATTGCTTTAAAGAAAAAAGCTAGTAAAATAAAAGTCCCAATTATCTAGTTGAAAGCTTATAGGTTACATCCACCATCATAATAAGTCAAATATATTCTAGAGGTTTTTCCCTGCCATAAAAATTCTGACTAATTTATCTATGTAAAATATTTAATAGGAATAAACATTGGAATTCCTCTCAAAATATACAAATGTACCAAAAGTCCATTTATAATACTTCAAGAAAAATATTATTTTACTTAGGAATACATAAATGCAGGGGTGGGCTTCAAAAGTTCGGTTCTCTGCCCGGTTTCTGGGCGTGGCCTAGTCAGCCTCCTACACAAACAGTGGGGTGGGGGGCATTTTTGCTCTCTCCAGATTCTGGAGGCTTTCCTCAAGCCTCTGGGAGGGTGAAAATAGTCTCCCCAGGCTTCGGAAGCATTTTTCGCCCTCCCGAAGCCTCAACACGTGCCCTGCACTTACCTGTATCCAAAACAGGTTATATGGGGACTCCTGGGAGGTGTGGGGTGGGTGGGGCCACGCAGGAGTGGGTTTTGGGAGTTCTCTGCACAGAATCTTAGCTAGAGGTTCTCCCGAACCCCTGCGAACCCTTAGCAGCCCACCCCTGCATAAATGTCATGCATCAAACAAGAAAATGTTTAGAAGAAATATTTATTCTAATTAATATAATACAATTTCTATGGGTTCTATTTTTTAAACACAATTTAAATAAAGTTTTTTTTAACTAAAAACTTAAAACTAATACAAACTAAAAGAAGAAAGAAGATAAATCAAAGAGATAACTAAAAGTGCAAGAAAAGGGGTGAAAGGTAAAGGAAAAGTAGAAAGGAAAGCAAAAAAGATAACAAGATCTTCTTTAAGTACATATAAGTACAATTATAAATTTACCTCTTATTCTATGGTTTCAACGTAACTCTCTTCTTTCTATAAATTATCGTGCAAAACCATAAGTCCTAAATTCATTAGCTTCTGTTTTGAACAAAATATTATAAGGGATTTCCAGTCAGCAATAAATGTAGATATTGTCTTTTCTCTGATCAAAGAAGTCAACTTAACCATTTTAGTAAGTTCCTTAATATTCATGTTCCTTGACTGGGGATAATGCCGAATCTTTCTATCCTTGTACATACAATCATCCTGCTACAGATAACATATACAAAAATAAAACTCCATAACTTTCCCCCCGATTGTTTGCCCATCAATCACAAAAGAAAAATCTCTGGTCTCAATTATATATTAATCTTTAAAATTCAATATACTTGAATTTAGATTTTTCTAGGTTTTATACATATCCACCAAACATGATAAATGACCCTTCTACTTGTTCATCTTCCCAGCATAAATTTATACATTATACATTTATACATTCTAGACAATTTCTCTGATGACATATACCAATGCTACATCATTTATAGAAACTCTCTTTAAAATGATAACATACTGTAAATTTCAGTTCTTTCAGGCACATATTTCCCATTGTTCCATTTATATTATCAAGATACTTAGCCTTCTTTATCATGCAGTCTTTCACTTTTCCTTCTGTTTCAAATTTCAATTAAAATTTATACATTTTAGCAATCACATGTTCAATATCTGTGCACAGGTTTATTTCAAACTCAGTTTTACAATGTCCAAAAACAAAGTCTAGTTTAAATCTTTCTAATAATTGTAAATAGGAGATATTGATGACTATATTCCCTGCATTAGGGAATTTTAATTATTAAGAGTTTTTGTTGTAATTTTAAACCAGTATTGACTCCTGGTGACTGAGTGGGCAGGTTCCTGCAGTTCTCTTGGCAAGATTTCAGAAGTGGTTTGCCATTGCCTTCTTCCCAGAGATGAGAGGAAGGGAGGGGCCTAATTTATAGATGTAGAAGATCCCTAAGGCAGCAAATTAAACATGTTACAATTTATAACCAAAATATAAGCCATATTGCCACATGACTACAAAAAAATGTTGGCAATAACTTTACGTAATTATCAGAATAACTATAGTGTCATCAATGTATCAAAATAATTATATTCACTGTTGAGTTCTACAACACATTTAATACTTTGAGACTCTCTAGAATAGGAAGCTAGTGATTCAAAAACCAAATTAAGGATTAAATGAGACAAGGGAAATCCTTGCAGGTGCCACAATTGAGTCTGAGAAATAAACCCATTTGTAATAATGCTAGTCACTTGATGGAAATACCAAATGAACAAAAAATAATAATAATTCCATATCTTCTTAGAACATACTTCATAAATTCAACCAAGATCATATCAAAGGCCTTTTTAGCATCCAAGAAAATTACAGCAACTGGTTCTATTTTTATCTCTGACTACTGTATATCCATAAAATCAGTTATCAATCAAGGAGACATTGACAGGTGCTTGTTTTTATAGATCCATATTGAACTAGGTACATTTTCTGTAGCTTTCTATCTAGTAGTCCATATTTTAATGTTCATAGTAAACAAATATATCATCACTCTATAGCTTGGCTTATACTCTGAAATCTCTCAAGCTTTTGTGTTACTGTAATACAAACCTTATAGAATAATGAAAGGAAATAAAGAATAAATGATTCATTATAATCCTCAAATAATTTAGGTTGCCAATAAATACTTAAAATGTTTATGCCACTCAGTGAGAAATTTATCCACTCCTGCAGTTTTCTTCAGTTTCATTGATTGCAATGTCTCTCTAATACCATGTAATAATTATGTTTGTGCCAATGTTTTTTATTCCCGATAAATCCCTTCCATTTGATTATGTCCTAGGAAATTAATAATTTGCTATTCAGTTCAAGACTCTCTGATTAATATAACTATAGCAATAATAAAACTGTGGATCAATAGATTCTCTATCAGTAAATAACTGTCCATCATTGACCTGAATCTCAGAAACAAAATTTCATTGTTGTTCTTATTTCAAATGATAAGCCAATAACTATCCATTTTCTCTCCTGATTCCCACAATGTCTGTTTAATACATTTCAAATACTATTCAAATTGTTCTGTTTACAGAAGCCCCACTTTACATTTTTCTGCTATAAATGCTTGATATGATTAATCTGTGGGGTTTCTAATGTATAACAAGAATAAGTCTAACTATCTCTTCCAACTGTGTAAGATAAGAGTCTTTGAGACTCTTGTTTGCTGAGGTGAAACAATAATGGATCCCATATAACTTTTTTATCATTCTCTGTTGTCTGTTTTAAAAGCTTTCGTATTTCTCTCAGATGAGGAATTGCTTCTTAGGGAAGATTATAGTTCAGAAGCACTACTAGAAGAACTACTAGAAATCTGCTTTTGACCCAGTCAGGTTCCACACATTTGTTCAATTTTTTAAAAATAATTTTGTATGCCATTATTGCATGAAAATATTGAACATATTATCAAATGTGTTCAAATAAGTATCAAATATCATTAAAATTTTCTACAAAGTAGCCTGAGGCACAATTAGGTTACAAAATTCCTCTACAGGTGACCTAAGACAAAAAAGCTCCTGTTTCGGAACTGAAGAATATCCAATGATTACAGAACAAAATAACCTGGTATAAGTTTGATTTTGACATGTGACAGCAACTTGAAACTTTATTTTGCGTGTATTCTGAATCACTCAGAATAAAATAACAGTCTGAAGGAAGGAATTTATGTTACGGCTTTGGAAAGTATTCCAAAGGCGCATTTTAGGTATATCTAAGCAAGTTTTGAAATGTTAAATCTTTTGCAAAATTCAATTGACTGATTTGAAAATTATGAACAACTGTCTTTGATTGTGTGTAAATGCATAGGAAACACCTTTGTTAGAACTCCTAACAAAGAAAGTGGCTATAGATACAAATGCAAGTGGAGATTCTTGGAGACCACTTTCAAGGCAGCTGTATGAACCTTACAAAAACATAGTTCCTTTAATGAATCAAGGGAAAGTACTTTGTGCTCATGTATATTGTAAAGCATCTTTGCATTGCTACACTATATAGAATGTTTCCCACTTTGCAGAAGTTGGCAGAAGTTATTTAAATCTAGGCTAGAGGGCTTTTTGTAAGATCAGGTTGGCAAAACCATTGTAGAATCGGTTAATCAATTGCCTTGTTATGTCAGTTTTGGCTGGCTGGCAGACAGGCAGGCTGGCTGGTTCGCAGTAATGGTTCGAGCCAGCTGTGCAAGCTTCTGATTATCGTTTCCTTTTCTCTTTCAATAAAAACAAAGAATAATACTCAGCGATATTACTAAACAGATGTTTCTGACCCTTTCCCCCCTTGCTGGCTTCATTTTGTATTTATACGTTGGTGCTTCACTCTATCTTGAATGTGCAGGGAGGTTGGTAGTATGTGTCCAGCAGAGAAGAAATAAAATATCCTACTAATACATTGCTAATTCTTGGGGAAACTTTAGCCAGGCATTTTCCTAATTGCTATAGTTAGAATGCTTGTAATATGGTTTTTTCTTTTGCCATTTGCAGATTTTCAGAGCAATTTCGTGGGTAGTCTGATGCGTCTTAACACTCCAGAGTGCAGTTGCATTATTCCTCATAGGAAGTGAGCTCACATTTTATGCTCATGCATTCCAGAGTAAACCAAAGGATTAATGGAATGTGTCACTTGCAGCCTAGATGTGCTCTGTTAGGATCATTGCACTCTTCATTTGTGTTAACTGGGTATTATTTCTTGGCTATGTATTCCCTGTATAGAATAGATAAGAGATCTCTGGTGTCCTATTTTCCATAGCTATTCTGCTACTTTTATGGATTTAAAGGGGTTAAAGCTGCAATAACCAAAGACCACTCCTTTGTCTATCCAAGCTAACTGTATTATTTCCAGTAACTCCGGAAAACTCTGCCTTTTGATACAATTACATGGATAGTGTAAAGTGTGCTTTTATATATCTTATGCTCTCCCTGTTTTTCCTTGCACTTTGTCCCATTTTGCCAGTTAACTTTTCTTCTTCTGACGTTTGCTGCTGTTTAATCAATAAATTTCAAAGTATATGTTTGTTAGTTGAACGAAGTGGCATGTATGCTGGTCTGATCTGGATGTAGGAATTGATTGGAAATGTGCTGAGTGTAAACTAGCCGTTGCCCAGTAATTTTCTAACATTATTCAATGAAAAGCCTAAAAAGAAACTGGCAGGGGAAATGTTTTATTAAATAGCTTAAACAGTATTGAGTATTGAGGTTAGTTTTCAGCTATATTAAGGGCAGTTCATATTCTATCTACTGTACCAGTGGTGGGTTCTAACTTACCTTGCCTCCGGTTTTCTTTCTCCTGCTCCGTGAAGCTACACCTCATGGGCGAATGCGCGCTTTGCACGCGCATGCATGTGCAGTGCAAAAAAATTTCAAAAATAAAAAAGGCTGAAAACAAGATGCCGATGCTTACGTAGTGCCAGAAACTCAGCTTCTGCGCATGCACAGAAGAAAAAAAGCCCGGAAAAATAAAAAAAAAAATCCTCCCAAAAAACTAATCCAAAAAAAAAGATGGTGGCATCCACAGACCAGAACTGGTTCCATGATGTCGCCAGCGGCTTACTACCTACTCTATAGAACCGGTCTGAACTGGTAGGAACCCACCTCCATACTCTACTCTAAGTAGTGTCTTTCATGGTTTACCATTTTTGTCGATAGATGAATGTTTTAGGGCCTTTTGTGTTAAAATGAATCCAATGGAAATGAGATTATAGTTCTGTTTTTCTATTAATAACTTTAAATTGGACCTAATACAAGTAGGAATGGGCAAATTAAGAGCTAATATGGGCACTGTACAAATTATGAACTTTCTATAGGAATAAAAATATTCCCTTTTCTTCGTCTGGGAATTTTATTTATTTAATAAATAAATGTGGGTGATTAATGGAAATAAAAACAAACCAACTGAAAGGGGATAAGTTATTCAAAATAAGGGAGGGGCATTTGAGGTTAGAATAAGAACAGAAAAATAGATAAGCTGCATTGCCCTTATTGCTACAAGATAGACCTTAACACTGGCTCTTACGTACATCTGGTCAAAATCATTCTTCATCTTTCTCCAGCAGCACCCAAGGCATTGTGTCACTTTATCTCCCAAAGTTCCTCTGGGAATCAAGGGCAATGTTGAATTCTCTATGTTGATTCACCAATGTAGAGAAGCCACATAGGCATAATCAAATCCAAGGTCTCTGTTGTACATTCATTCAAATAGCAACTAAGACTTTGGCCAAATGTCTGCACCAGAATTACCCCAAGTTTCCCCTGAATCCCACAAAGTCAGTCAGGCAGACAAATCTAATAGGGCCTTCCATCCTGCAGCAGAGGGCATTCCTAAAACAGTGAAAGGTTAACAAAGAGTGATCCA
Organism: Pseudoxenodon macrops; assembly: GCA_032467955.1. NCBI lineage: Eukaryota > Metazoa > Chordata > Lepidosauria > Squamata > Pseudoxenodontidae > Pseudoxenodon > Pseudoxenodon macrops. The sequence goes on along the minus strand of JANHFT010004296.1, from coordinate 4,642 downwards.
TCCATGACAACATCTCATGAGTCCCAGCAATTAACACTGCTATTTCTCCAAGACAAAAATTAGTACTAATGTGTGACATCTACTGGGTGTCAATCTGTCAATAATCTGGATCAGGTCCATGGTGTTCATGACCTCTTGAGTTCATGCCAAGCCCAGTGCAGACAGTTTGAAATCCTCCAAAACTATGAACCTGGAAAACTCCACCACCAGCCCAATCAGAAAGTCCAGTAGCTCAAGCAGAAAGGCTGGTATTGAAGCAACAATCTTATGGCCTAATTTCACAAGTCTAACAACTGCCTACCTTGGAGGCCACTATAGTGTCCTGCTGCCTGCATCACCACTCCTATCATAAAGTCTTGATTGATACCACAATTGGGACCCAAGTGGCCACAGTTCTAAAACAGGACCACTGCCCTGTACCCACCCAAATCTTGGAAATACACACCAGTTGAGCCCTTGCATTCACATGTACCAAAGGTGCTTTTTAAAAGGCAAATTCAGTCCAGAATTGAAAAGCTTCTTGGATGAGAAGTGAAACATTTTCAAGGGGGGGGGTCAAGAAAGTCCAATTGAAAAGCATCTTTGGACAACCATAACCTGAATGATTGGGAATCTCCATAGACCTTGCATCCACAATTAAAGCATAGATGAGAGTGACATTCAGCAGCAGCAGAAGAAACCCAGATCACCAAACCTCCAATGATTGGTTGGAATGCAGCATCGGTATCAAATACTGAAGTCACCTTCCCTAAAAGGGGACCTTTGTAGAATAATAGAATAAATATAACCATTTTCCTCTAAGTGCTGTATATATTGCATTGATTAAACTACATTTTGCTCAGTTTGTTCAGTAAACTAAGAACAATTTATAATCCCCAATAAATTCATACTACTCACGTGTCCAAAATCAATTACACTGTGGTTTTGTACAAGAGTAGGCAGCTTATGTAGTCAGAGTAAAACTATTAGTATTGCCCACAATTCCTGTCAGAATTCCCTGTTTACAGTTTAGATTGTAAATGGTTTTAGAGAAAAGTCTAGCTTAAACTAAGCTAAACCAAAAAAAAAAAAATCTTAGAGAAGTAATATTTAAAAGTATACATGACAACTGTAGCAAGATTATTATTATATGTTCAAATGGAGAATACCCACATTGCCCACAATGGAGGAATGTTTGACGAAGATGATGGAAAAGGCAATTTGATCTAGTGGTTAAGGCACCAGAAACCAGAAGACTGAGTTCTAGTCCTGCCTTAGGCATGGAAATTGCTGGTAACTTTGGGCCAGTCATTCTCCTTCAATTCACCTCAGAGCGTGCTTATTATGGGTAAAATAGGAGGAGGAATGTGTAAGGTGAAAAAACAAAATTTATGCTTACATTGCTGACAGGAAACCTCTTATAGACCTTTTTCATGAAACAGAACAAAATGATCTTATGTTTTGATGATTAAAAAAATAATAGAAAAAGGGAGCTTTTATTTTATAACCATAGAATAAAAGGTGATTTTGTAATTGTACCTGTATTTTGCTGCACAGAAAATTGGAAGCTATTTCTATTACTTTTCATTCTTTCCTTGCACTTTTTGTCTTTAGTTTTTCTTTTCTTTATATTAATTTTTATATTCGTTACAAAACTCTCAATAAAAAACTTACAAAGGAATAACATTTAAAAAGAAAGTTATAATAATAGCAAAAGAATTCTAGAACATACTTTACTCTCAACTGAGACACTCCTATATAGGCACTCTACTGCAGGATAACTTTTGTTCCTTTTCTTATGATTTTTGTTGTAGAACAGAGTCAGTTTGTCTCTTTTGTGGATGTGGTCTGCGTCTTTTAATGGCTTTGATAATTCCTACTCCTTCTATCTGTATAAGACACATTTTGCTTCCTAAAGAGGCCAGACGTAGTTCAACCACATCTGAAGTGGCACAGGAGGAAATATATATTCAGCCCTTAAACAGCATGCTTAACAAGTCATGTAAAATTTCAGCACGCACACTCACACACAAAGAGAGACAGAGACAGACAGATGTTTTGAGAGTGCATAGCAATTCAAGGCTAACTACCCACGTGATTCCTCTTCCCTGCCTGGCTGGGCATTTCCAAAAAATGTTAGAGAAGATGATAACCTACTGAAATTTTATTTGCCATAATGAAGGGGGAAGTTATTTCTTGATATATCTTTTTTCTTTAATATATAAGGTTTTTATGTACTTTTTCTTTTCTTTTTAGTTTGTATTAGTTTTTTTAAACTGCACAATTATGAACATTTATTTATGTATATTAAAAAATAAAAAAAATTCACTCTCATTCTTATGAGTGCACTGCTCTTTTCTGGACAGAGAGCTCTGATGTCATTCCTGGGATCAATTGGATCCATTCTCCCAGTTTAGGAGTCACAATCATAAAGGTACAGTGTCCAACAACTGCAGGGCTGTCAAACTCCTGGCCCGTGCGCCGGATGCATCACGTGCTGGCCATGCCCATGCCCAGTTTAGCGAAGGGGAAAAAATCCCAATACATCACGTGTTGCCTCCGTGACAATGTGAGTTTGACACCCCTGCACTACTGGAACCACTTTGGCTTTTATTTTCCATGGCCCTCGTACTTCTCCAGTTTCTTATACTCCTTCTTCCTGAGGTTGCTGTTACTTGGCATTGCTGTGTCAATTACCACTACTTGCCCTTTTCTACTGTCACAATATCTGGTTGATTGGCCACTACCTGCCTGTCTCTCTGGATCTGGAAATCCCACAAGATCTTAGCTTGAGAGAGAGCATAGTGAATTTGCTTAATTTAAACTTTATTGTTTGTGTGTAAACCCAGCAGTGTCAGTTAGCATATGATTTGGTGTATCAGGGAACCCCCACCCCAAATGGGTAAATTCAGTAAGCAAGTTAAGCAAGATTAAGTTCTAGTTATAAATTTTCATAAGCTAATTTCTTTAATTCCACGCACTTGTGTGCACTGTGGTTTTACTTTGCAAAAATGAATATGGCTCAGCGATATTTCTCCTACATCTTGTGTTGAAGAATAGGGACGCAAAAATAGTCCAGTCAGTTTGGGTAAATCTTGGTTAAGGACTGCCTGTGTTTATAGAAAATGTCTTCTCTGAAATTAAGTTGGTCTCTCATTCCCTTGCTTCAAGTAAGTGAAATCCAATGAAAGAAAATCCAGCTGAGAGTTTATTGCCCAACAATAGGTAAACTCAATATTTAGTTGATTATATAGTTACAATACAGTTAGCATCAAGCCTTACAGTAACATAGCATCTAATAAAGGTACAGCATTTTCTTCAGTGTTTAATCCAATGAAGGAAATGAACTGAATTATTAGGAAATTGACTTAGATGTAAAGAACAGTTTCCCTCTTTGTCCTGTGTGGAATATTCTCCAAATAAAATAACCTTCAAAATTATTGAGTAAATAATGAGCAATATTAAATACCAGTATTCAAAGAAATGAAAGGATTTCCCCTGGTTGTGAAGCAGCAAATATAGTTCCACATACCTTTTCCCTTAGCAAACAGGGCTAGCTTAAGAACATTACATCATATGCAGTTGTTGGAGAAGGGGTGTTATTGTTTAAAGAGAGTGTCAGTCTGAAGTTGTCCTATGTGCAGAGTAAAAGTATGAAGATGAGAAAAATACTGCTGCCTACTTCCTTTGTACCACTCCTTTTGGACAGTTTCTGGAATTTTTAAGCAGACATGTCCATCCGAAGGATAACACATCTGTATTCACCAACAAATAGATCAAGCTAATGGAAATGTAGGTGGGCAATTATGTGTTATGCTGAGAAGGTCATTCTATGGAGGATTTTATTGCTTGGTGACTTTGGTATTTGGCAAGTTTCATCTAATTAAACCTTTAATTTTTAGTTTGGATTCTATGGGTCTCCCATTTCCAATACATAGTTTTAATATCTCATTTTGCAAAATTCTTCTACAATGTCTACAGTAGCCTTTAAACCTGAACTTACACTGGACCTTCAGATTCCTTAAAGCGACCATACTGTATTAGCATAAATCATCTTTAATCACTGCCCATGAATGCTGGCAAGATATATTATAGGACTAGTTCAATAGTTTCAGTGTTTTCCACTTCCTTTACACATCTTTTTTTTAAAAGGGGCTGTTGGCTAATTTCATATCATCTTCCAGTACGGTTACAAGGGAATACTTTGGTTGAGAATGTGTTTGCTTTTAATTTTATTAACTCTCTCATCCTAGAGGGGTTTGGTTATTAAAGGAAACATATCAAAATACTGCATTATGAATTCTTGTTTTGATGGTCAAGAACTCCCATCACTATTAGAAAGATATAGAATAGAATAACAGAGTTGGAAGGCATCTTGGAGGTCTTCTAGTCCAACCCTGTGCTTAGGCAGGAGACCCTATACCATTTCAGACAAATGGTTGTCCAATCTATTCTTTAAAACTTCCAATGTTTACAGTTGCATTTACAACTTCTGGAGACAAGTAGTCCCACTAGTTAATTGTTCTAACTGTCAGTAAATTTCTCCTTAGTTCTAGGTTGCTTCTCTCCTTGATTAGTTTCCACCTATTACTTCTTGTCCTACCCTCCGGTGCTTTGAAGAATAGCTTGACTCTCTCTTCTTTATGACAGTCCCTGTGATATT
>JANHFT010004295.1:69383-82596 GCA_032467955.1 Pseudoxenodon macrops | reverse complement strand
TATTGGCTGTGCACCGCCCTGAGTCTTTCGAGAGAAGGGCGGTATACAAATTTAATAAATAAATAAATAAATAAACTGACTAGCAGAAAGTTTATCTATTTCCTCTGTTTGTTTGTTTGATTGGGTGGCTTGTAGTATGCACCTATGCTATTCTTTTTTCCCCTTTGATATTCACCTGAATACATTCAAAATGGTTTTCATTATTTTTCTGCAGAAATATATTGGAGTATTATACATAGTGCAGCTCCACCTCCTCTTTTATTAAGTCTGTTTCTTTTAAACAATTTAAATCCATCAAGCTATAAATTTCATTCTTGAGTTTCATCCTACCAAGTTTCTATAATAGCAAAAATATCATATCTGTCCTCATGTACTTGGATTTCTAGTTTACCCTGTTTATTCGTCATACTTTGTATATTGGTGTATTGGCATTTGAGACCTTTTTGACTGACCCTGTTTTGATTTCTATATAACCTGTTTTGTGTCTGATTTCCTCTTCTTCTTTACCACATGTTTGATTTTTCTTAATATTAAGCAACATTAATATTTTAACCACATAAACATCTATGTTAGAAACACTAGCAACCCTATTAGTTTTAAATGGCTGGGGACAAAAATGTTCTGTATCAATTATTTCTCTGTCCCCATTATTCAGTTTATATGTTTCTCCAGAAAATCCCTGAATTTAGTATTATAGCTTTTCTGTGATGGAAGCAAACCAAGGAAACAATTCCAAAGTCATAAAGGAATTTATAGGGGTTGGATTGTATCCAGACTTGATTATGGTCCACCAGTATTTTGGCTGAAGGTAGAGCTTGTAAAACACTTCTTTTTTTCCAGTTTCCTAAGATACAAAATTTATTTATTCATAGGAGAAAAAAATAGATGCTTCTAAAAAAGCAATCAAGATAATGTTCTTCTTGCCATAACAAGTTGCCTCAGAAATCTTAAAAGGAAAATAAGACTATCAAGGGTAGCACAATAGAGAAAAACAGAACTTTCAAAGCACCTTGCTAAGAAAGATGCAGAAGCTGGAAATCAACCAGATTAAAAAGAAAGAAAGAAAGAAATGTCAAGATATCCTTGCAAATCAGGCTGAAAATCCAGAGAAAATCCAGCAAGCAGGATACGTTTGATGAAGATCTTTGGCAGAAATCCAAGGGACTCCTTACAGCTGATAGGGAGAAGAAGCAAGACATAACTGAAAAAAACAAGCAGCATGGCACCTAGAAATTGAATTCTCAAAGCCCAGTGGAAACAATATGGTTTCTCTTTCTCTTCGTAGACTTTTAAATTTAAAACAAACTGATAACACTAATATAAAACTTTCTTCAACCTTGCGATAATTCAAATATTTACATTGTCCCCTTTCTATATAGGAAAGAACTGTTCCTGGTTAATTCATATAGAAAATATTTATGCTTCTGCATTTTCAAAGGCGCCTTTCCATTTCTTTCAGAGTTAGCCACTGTTTATTGGCTATATCATCAACCTGGCGACAACATGCAGAGTGTCAGAAAACCTGGAATCGTAGAAACTGTATCACTGTATTGGTTCCTCAATTTATTCACTAGAATGCTAGTAGGAGAATGCCATAGAAGAGGAATATAAAGCTACAAATATATTGATTTAGCACATAATTTACTTTATTTTGCCCTCCTTTAGGATCCCTTTTAATAAAAAAACAATCTAATTTTTTAGAAGAAAAGGAAAGCAGGTAGGCTTTTAAAAGTTTTTGTTTATGTGTGCTAATGAGTGAAATGCTTTTGTCTATTTCTATCACTGTAAAATGTTAATTTATGTTTTGTGGATACGGTTTGTATTGTATTATTATTACAGTTTACTCATGGTGAGAAACAAATAAATGAGGTACGTTAATTATATAAAATCATAGAGCCATAGACTCATTGGGTTGGAAGGATTCTTTGTTGTCTTCTAGAGTATAATAATTACACATAAATTTGATAAAAGATAAAAGATTGTATTTTATACAATATAAAATAATATATAAAACAATATAAAATAAAATATAAAATATTGTATCATATTTCAACTTCTTTCTCATGAATCCCACTGATCGCATATATAATTCTGATTTACCTACATAAAGAGGGGGAAAAATCCTCGGATGAACATTTACATATTTTTACAAGGTCCAATTCCAAATTTCATTTGTGTTTGTCATTATCATCAAAGCAAACAGAATAGTGAAGACTGGATCACAGTTCTAATTATTTTTTCCTCTCATTTGTTAACAAAGGTAGATTTGATAAAATGTACCTTTTAATTGAATTAATATAAAATGTAGTTATTGTAACTGTACTATTTTGTCTAACAAGGGTTAGTATGTAATGAGATTTCTCTCTCTCTCTCTCTCCCCCTCTCTCCCCATGAGTTTCTCTCTATGTCTATGGGCAGTGATTGCTATTCCTTTCCATCCCTCTATCCCTCCCTCCCTCCCTTCCTTCCTCCCTTCACTGTCCTACAAATTTAGATGGTCCTGTGCCTTACTGTTGACAGGCACTGCGGTAGTCTACCAAATTTACACATTGCATATTACCAAAAAATACATATATGTCTTTTTTTCTTTTCACTGGACTTTCAAAATGGCTTTATTTTCATGAAACTAATAATTGGTAAAGATAACCAGTTGGGAAACAATGAAAACATGAAATATTCTGCACATCTTTGGAGATTTTCAGAATTTCTCTGAATGGTTTAATTGTCTACCCTTTTGTGATTAGTTTCAACGTGGTAAGAACTGACTTTAAAATCTCTTGTTTCAGATAGAGGTCCAACGTCAGATGTCTTCTAACATTCTTTCTCTCTTTCTTTCTCTCTCCATCCCCCTCTCTCTCTTTCTCTGTCTCTCCTTGGAAGAGAAAATCTATTTAAAATCAGAAGCCTAGCAGGCATAGCAGCCTGTTTTGATGGTAGAATACTTTTAATAAGGTTGAAACAATATCAGAATTCTTTAAGTAAAATGTTTTGGTATTATTCCTTTGATCCCTTAAAAATCCAGTATGGTGAGTCAAACAATAATTTATAAAAAATTCATATAAAGCATTATTTTGTAAAGAAAGTGTTACATACTTTACCAATAGAGATGTTTCTGGAGCATTTAGAGCTGTCAGCCATTATTTGGAAATCAAAAAGTATTTTAGCTGCAGATATTGACACTCTGGACCATTTGGCCAATATTTATATTGCAGTTCCTCAAATAACAATGTCAAAAGCATCAGACTCTAACCCTGTGATTTGTTCTAACATGTACATTTCCCATATTCATCAAATTCTTTTACAAATCTGCCTGGCTGCTTTTGAGCATGGAATTCCCCCATAGTTTTAATTCAACATGATCATTAAACTAGAGCTGGTTTAGTATTAATACCATGCTTCCTTCCTAGATAATATAGCAATATGTGCAAACGGTTCCATATTTCCCTAGGTAATTAAGGTAATATTAAGGGATAATATGCCAGTTCTGAGATAACATAATGGCAAAATTCCAGGAAGCAAAAGTTGTCTTCATTAATTGGGAAGGAAGGCAATACTCTTCTCTATATGTAATGATTATGGTGGAACTGAGCTTCTGAAAATTAAAACTCCTTTCTTAACAATTGAAATATTTGAATGAAAAACGAGAAGGAGAGTTCCCACAAATAAACTATCAAAGCTGAACATATTATTTCTGAAAGTAAAGTCTGGGACATATATGACATACCATAATTCCACATGAGGCATGAATTATGTGGACACATTTCATTTGTAAAGTATCTTTTCTAAAACATCTTTTGGAAAGTGAATTGTTTTATCCCTTCAGTATTTTTCTTATTGTGCCTTTGATCATCGATTGGGCATAATTATTGATATTGATAGTGGAATTTCACTATATGTTGAAATGGAAGGTAGAAGAAAGCATAAGTCCTAAAGCAGAATATCAAAATTAAACAAATATTTTTTTAAAAATTTCCTTCATAATTCCAGCCTTATCCATATGAGCAATGCAACTCTTCCTACTTTGGGGTCTCCCTCAAATACTGATTATTTTCATTTATTAATATGAAGGTTCCTTTTCCTCATTTATGTTAAGGATGAATTTATTGCTGGAACTGAAAATAGAATTTTAAGGTAAATAGAGATTGTTTCAAACAAACAGTATCATGGCTTTTATGAACATAACCTGAAGCTTTTTAAATATTCCAGCTGGAATATTCCTATCCCATTCTGTCCTGTCCTGTCCTATCCTACCCTACCTCACCCCACCCCACCGTATCCTGTCCTAATCCTATCCTACCCTACCCTACCTCACCCCACCCCACCCCATCCTACCCTGTCCTAATCCTATGCTATGCTATGCTATGCTATCCTATCCTATCCTATTACAATTTGTAATAGCAAACATGGGACTCATGGAATTTGTACAGGAAAAAGCATGAGCAAAAATAGTCAAGAAATATTCCAATTCTGCCTCCAGTAATTATCAGTAAATATTCTCTCCACAGTACCCCTGTTTTCTCTCCGGTTTTTCCTGTTCGTAGACTTCAATCACATATTCAGAGTTTAAAAAACAATTAAAATCCTAAACATTTAAACCTGAATACTTCACTTCCTTTCTTATTTATATTGTACATGCCCATCATGGATTGTGCTTTTAAATGTGTGCTCAATTAACCCATTTGTTCAGGTGTTCTGGTTTCTACTGAGAGGGTTTATTTCTGAGTTAATAAGCATGGTACTTTCTCTCTAATTTTCATCCTTAATAGAATAACATAACGGGTACAAATGAATTCCCAATTAGTTCATAAAGCTCTCAAAGTTTTTATTAAAGTCTTTTTGCTTTTTCAGAGTGGTATCAGTTCTCATGGCTCTTTTTTCTCCCCAAAGACAAATTGTTGTGTTGTCCACGGACCTCATTTGCATGCACCGCCGCTGGTTGGTTAAACTAGCGGCAGGAAAATTAAAGCACTGTCAGCGGCCAGCAGGCGACCAGGGAATCCCTTAAAAGTGGCTTCCCTGCAGCCTGCCGGCAGTCCAGATATTGCCTCCACTGGGCAGCGGCAGGAAAATTAAAGCACTGTCAGTAGCCAGTAGGTGACCAGGGAATCCCTTAAAAGTGGCTTCCTTGTAGCCTGCCGGAAGACCAGATATTGCCTCCACTGGGAGCCATTAAAGGTTGCTGACTGTTCCTGTGCCTCGTGTCTTCCTTACTCGCGCGATCTAACAGAAACTGATTTCATTTCTGTGAGTAGAAGAAGAGGAAGCGTCAGACATCAAATCATAAGAGCCATCCTTCTTGCTTCCCAACTTGCAGTTGTAACAGCAACCACCTTTTTGCTGATAATACACATGGAGGAAAGTTTCATATAACTAGCAGAGATAAAAATAATGAAAGAGTATGAATCAAATTCATGGAACTCTGCATGTTGGGTCATTAATCATGGCAAAGAGAATGAACTACAGGTTATCTGCATTTATTCTTCTACTAAATACCCTTCTGATAGCCTATAGTTTCTTGGCTGCCTAGAAATTCTGATTTGGGGAAAAATACATTCCAGAGGGCATTACCCATTCCTCTGGGGTTTAAATAAAGCTGGTGAGCACTTGCTAATTTACAATGTTTTTATTATTATTCTTAGCAACCACATACGGATTTTATCCATAATAATCTGTCCTTTAATTGGCCCCCTTGGTCTTCAACAATATAAGGCACCTCACAAACATAGGAAAAGCTCAAAAATCCATTTCAAATTATCGTCTTACTTTGGAAATTCTGGGGCTTGGGAGGAAGAGAAGAAAAATTCAGCACCATGCTACTTTTCATGAAAATGCATTATTTATCATTCATGAGAAAATCTCCTCATCCCGAACAGAAAATAACTGATTCCATTCTTACGACACTTCAATCAGATCAAATTGTGTTCAGAGAAACAGATGACCAGTCAACTGCTTCTTTCACTTCGTCCTTTTAAACCGACATTCAGTCTCAAAACAGGATTATGCTACTGGACTGGAAAACAACAGGACATATTTTTTTTTAAGTCTCTTGTTTATCTTCCAGCTCAACAAGATCTTTGTTACATAAATTCTAAGCTATGTAGCATGTAATATTTGAAAAGCACTTTAGTCATGAATCCTAGGTAAATGTTTTTGTTCTTAAATTGCAAGAGTCTTGGAGAGGGAAAAAAATATCTTTGGAAGACTTTTCAAATAATCAAATGGTGTCACTAAACCGTAAGCACGTAATTATCTTCCCACTACTATTCTTCTTTCTTTGAAGACTGAGACAAGTGAGTAACTCTTGGGTGTATTGAAACATTGGATTAGGAAATTATAGCTATGTTTTGCGTTTTTCTTCTTCGTTTCGTTAGGAGGCCCTATGACAACACCTGTCTATATTCCTTTATTCAATCCACAAAGGGAGATACAATTTTTGCATGCTAAACTTATGGATGCTCATTGTTACTGCATGCTTCCTTGTTATTTATTGTTAGATTGCCAACTTTGTAAGACGATTTCCTTAGAGTTACCTGCCCTTCCACCACCACCATACCAAAAAGCCTTGACAATGACAGATCAGCAACGTACACATGAGAGAAAGTAGCTTTGCCACTCACCATTTCATTTTTTAATGATTAATTTTAATGTCAAGCCCTAAGATGGTTTAAATTCCTTCAATTTTAGGGACATGGTGGAAGATTGAAGATCTTTGCATTTTGCAAGCCACTAATGATCAATCCTTGCTATGTTCTAGGAACATCCGTTTTCTTCCTGTGTCAGAACTCTAGGGTTTGAGAGTTGATAGACACAATTTTTTATACAGGGCAGGAGGGCAAAGCATGTACCAATTGGTCAGTGAATCAAATTATTCCATCATCTACCTATTGGAGTAAATAATTTATTGTTATTTGCATAAAACATGTTTTCTTTTAATTTTAGATTATTGACTAACACAATTATGTATTTTATATTTTATAATCCTCCCTTTCATTTGTATCTGCTGTTACTACACTATTATTAAAAAAAGGAGGAATGGATAGCTTATGTCTACAGTGGTATAGCCTCCCTGCCAGTCTAAATTCCAGGCAGCACCTGAGTCTCAATACGCTCCCAATCTCAGCTGTAGGCTTCAATACATACACTCTTGATATTCCTGCCTCACTAAGAGAAAAGGTTTTCTTTTACATGAGAGAGGCAGTTCCCTAGGAATATCTGGGAAAATAAGTCAGGTATACTTCAGAGTAGCTCTGAAAAATGGCTGGAATACCTGCCAAAAGTCCTAGACCAGTGATGGTAAACCTTTTTTTGCTCGGGTGCCAAAAGAGTGAGAGCACGATAGCACGCACATAAATGCATGCCCACACCTATAATGAAATGCCATCTCCCCCAGTGTATACGCACACCACCACCACCCCGCACTGTCCCCCCATAGGCGCTCAGGTCGCCAAACTTCCGGTAGGTCCATTGGGCTGTTTTCTGCCCTCCCCAAGCTTCAGGAAAGTCTCCGGAGACCGTGGATGGCATAAACGGGACCAACATGCCTACCGGAAGTTCAGAAACGAACTTTCAATTGGCCCATTAGGTCGTTGTTCGCTGTCCCAAGGCTTCAGGAAAGCCTCCAGAGTCTGTGGGTGGCAAAAAATGGACCCAATGGGTCTGCTGGAAGTTTGGAACTTCCGGTTGGCCTGTTGGGTCCATTTTTCGCCATCCACATTCTCTGGAGACTTTCCTGAAGCCTGGGGAGGATGAAAACGGGTTCCCCCCACCCTCTGTAAGGCCAAAAATCAGCTGGCCAGCACTTGCATGTGCGCTGGAGTTGACATAGGGCAACGCCTTGCATGCCCTCAGATATGGCTCCGCATGCCACTTGTGGCATGCATCCATAGGTTTGCCATCACGGTCGTAGACCAAGAATCAAATGACTCTGTTTTGTAATTCAGGTTATCGCTAAGATTCTAGCTCTAGATTCTGTTCTAGTCAGCAGTTGTGTCATGTTTTAAGATTTTGTTTTTTGACCATATGGTTTGGTTAAGCCTTACTGTCTTTATTAGGTCCTATTATCCTGCACAAGTACAACATTCTGTATGATTTCAGCTGGTTTCTAGTAGACACATTAGGATGGATGGATAAATAGGTAGATGGATGGATGGATGGTACTGTTATACTCCACTAATTCTAATGGGCCACTACCAGTGCCCCCCCCCGAGGAATATTACCTGTATTTTATAAATTAGGTTTCATACATCATTGAGAATTTTTTTAATAAACTTTGAATGTGTTCATATGGGTAGTCCTCAACGTACAACCACAATTGAGCCCAAAATTTACGTTGTTGTGAATTTGTGCCCATTTTATAACTTTTCTTGCCACAGCTGTTAAGTGAATCACTGTGGTTGTTAAGTGAATAAGCCAGTTGTTAATTGAATATTAACAACTTCCTATTGACTTTGATAGTCAAAAAGTCACAAAAGGTGATCACATGACCTTGGGACACACAGCAACAGTCATAAATATGAACTAGTTGTCAAGCATCTGAATTTTGATCACATGATCATGAGCATACTGCAAAGTCCGTAACTGTAATAAACAGTCATAAGTTACATTTTTCAGTGCCGTTGTAACTTTGAATGGTCACTAAATGAACTGTTGTAAGTCAAGGACTATCTGTGTTTTGCAGGTTTATTTATCACCAGAGGAAAAGGAATAACTTAAGCCTCTCACTACATGACTATATACTACAGCACCAGGCGATTGTATTGTTGAAATTATTTCTCCTCTAAATGTTAACCTTTTTTTTTTTCTAGCAGTAAGGCAACACATGAGGTGACAGCTCTCTTACATAGTGGATTTAGGGACAGGAAGCCAGGTTAAGCATCTTCTGAAAGAAATGGTACCCAATTGCTCCACCAAGGTAGAGAAGCATTGACAAGGGTGTGTCGAGCCAGACAGCTTCTGAGACAGGAGACTTCAGACCTCCAGCTTTTCACCCTGTGGACTCAGCTGTACCCATTTTAAATAGTTGCCAGTCGATTCCTTTCCATGTATTTGAATTTTTTTTATTATTCATTGCAATTCCTGTAAGTATGTGAATTGGTGCATGGAATGTGTGTATCTATCCTTGATGGACCATATTGCAAATGTATATTTTATATATATTTATTATGTCAAACAAATCTGCGATAAACAACTTTACTATCATGTTTTGTACAATTCTTATACTTTTCTTTTCTCAATGTATTTTCTTATTATCTGCAATTTAAGATTTTTGCATTGCGTACATGTTCTTAACAATTGCCTGGAGGAAGCATGGTCATCCACCTAAGTTATGAGCCGATCAGCATTTTCCCCATGTATAAATTTGGGGGGAAACTGTAAAAGGACTTATACATTTAGAATAAGTACAGACTCTGAAAGAAATGAGATTTTTTTTTAAAATAATAGAAATAAATAAAAGACATCAAACCCCTCTGGTGGAGTCTTTTGGAAACTAAAAGCACATATGTGCTAGTTGTTCCTCACTCTAGGGGGTGGTGCTCATCTCTGTTTTAAAGCTGAAGACCCACCACTGTCCAAAGACGTCTCTGTAGTCATGAGGCCAGCATGACTAAATGCCAAAGGCGCACAGAACCTTCCCACCAAAGTGGTCCGTATTTTTCTACTTGCATTTTTTACGTGCTTTCAAACTGCTAGGTTGACAGAAGCTGGGACAAGTAACAGGAGCTCACCCCGTTACACAGCACTAGTGATTCGAACCGCTGAACTGCTGACCTTTCAATCAACAAGTACAGCGACTTAGCCACTGAGCCACCATGTTCCTAGAGAGACATAAGATACAGTAATTTCTTATATTCAGCTCATGCAAGAAGATTGTACAAACTAATTGTACAATGACATAACACAGTGACCAAAATGAAGAGAGAAAAAACGATCCCACACTCTCAATATCTTTATATTACCAAAACACACATTACAGGGTAATCAATGCAGTTTCTGTTAAATCAGCTTTTTCAGATTCTCCTGCTTTGCTTGTTTCAGCTTTATAACATGGGATAATTTCTTCAAGGACAGTTTGAAAAGGAATACTTGCTTAAATTCTATCCAGGATGTAATTGATCAAAACAAAAACAAGTCCGCTTAAGAAAAATCTCTAAACTTTTAGCTAAGGTTATTTTTCCTTAGGGGACAATGTTTCTAGAAATAACAGAATTTTCAGCTGCCAAAATGTAAGACAGACTCTTCTTTTTTTAATGCCTGATATATCATTGGACATCAATGAAAAACAAGGAATGACCTAACTTCAGTGTGTCAGGAACTGCCTCAGTTTTCTGGACTATCATATCTGCTGGAATAAAGCCATGATTTGTGGAAGGCTAGTTGTCTTGTTGCTAGGATACACAGTGCAGATAAAATTCAAACTGCCACTCAAGCTTGGTGAAAAACTAATATGGTTTTTAAAGTTGCACTTAATTTTTGTCTGAAATTTATTATACGTTTGTAAAAGCTGTGTGATGAAATAGAAAGAAATAAGGTTAAAGAACAAACATGAAGGAAATGAAAATGTAACTTGAGAATTGAGAATTAGTATTTATTGGTTGCTTGAAAAATGGCAGATATTCAGCTTTTTTCAACACCTGCCAGCAGAATCATAAAAAAACAGAGCATTTTCTAATGGGTTTCTGTGTTTTTATTATTTCATCCAGCATTAAAACCATGCCAAGAATCATTTCTTTCCATAATACTCCTAAGCGAGTTTCAATTTTATATTGGTGCCATGTATATTCTTTCTTTCCGGTGTATCTACATTTTTTTTTTTTACAACAATGTTCCTATGAAGATTTTTTTCTATTGCTAACAATTACTTTTTTCTTGGCTGTTTCTGATTAGATGAAGGATTAAATATCGAGAAGAATTAAAAATAATTCAGTAAAACACATGGCTACATTAGAAAGTGCAGGGAACTGATAGCCAATTTGAAAAGACTGTGGTTAACTGCAACAAAACGATTATATGCACAATTTTGCCATTTTTGCCAATTCCGATAAATTTACAATCTGCTTCTCCATTGTGAGTATTTCAGTAGGTATTTTTTAATGAAGGTGCGTGGATATCCATGTTGTTGGAAGATGTATGGAGGATTTGTTTTCTTTTTCTGCTCTTCAGAGTTGTAGCAGTTCAAACACTACTGTAAGGACTGCAACACCCACTACATAGGACAAACAGACAGTAGATTAGCAGAAAGTATGCATGAATACTAATAGCCAGAAGTCATGAGGAAAACTCATTATTTTCATATATATTTTCATATATATTTTCATATATATACAAATATATGAAATATATGAAAACAAATATATATATGTGTGTGTGTACACATATACACATATACATATATATTCTTTCTCTGTATTTTATTTTATTCAAGTTAAGTTAAAATACAAAAATAAAAAAAAAAAATAAAGAAAAATTCCAAATAATCAAGACACTGAAAAAGTGCATTGGAAAAAAGAAGAAAAATCAACCTATATCCACATGATATTCCCCCCTAATTGAATAGTGAGTAGCACATTACTACAATATTGGTTCCCAACCCTTGTGAAACAGGCCCCCCAAAATTTTAAACTAGTAAATGTATTTTACTTTTTTAGTAAGGTTCTCAGCCACATCTTTGATTTTTGCTCCAAGTAGATAATTACCTCCCTAGATTTATTGTCCGATGTATAGACGGCTGATTCTTTTATGCTTTCCCTACTTTTGGTAGTCAATTACCTACATTTGTGAGGAGAGAAAAAATTTCTTGTTACCTACATACTGTGTGGTATTATTTAGATGTGGACAATTGCTTGATATATGTAAAAATTGTATTAGGCATGTGAATGTTTTTCCCCTTTGAAGGGAAACTCTGACGGTTTCGTGTAACTAGAAATTAAAGCATCCACTTTTTCTAAGCAATAATTTTACCATGTATCTTTCGGGACAAGTAGTCTTTCAGCTAGTTGCTATACTGTTGACCCAAGTGCCTTCAGCTTCCTTAGTCATGCTAACATGGTGAGCTGTTTTTGTTTATTTGTTTATTTGTTTTAAACGGGCGACAAGTGTCACTGAAACAGCCAGGCTGAAATAGATACATCAGCTTTTTCCACCTTGGAAAGTTGATAGACCGCCACTTCAAATAGCTTCAATTTATCTGTCAGAACATGATATATATTTGTAACATTATTTCTGAAATTGCAACTTATTTTTATCACCTCAACCAGCTGGATGACTCTGTCACAATTCACAGTACATATTGAAGCGACAGAAAAGAAAAGTGCTAGCACAAGTTCTGAAGTTACTAGTTATCATAACAGAATTATTATTCCCCCCCAGAAGTTTATTTGTAGATGAGATGGGGTGATATTTGGATTGGGGCAAGGAATGAGAATATCTGCTTTCACAATATTCATGTTAGCCATAATATCATTTCTCAATTCATGTCAGATTAGATTTTATATCTTGCAATGTAAGTAAGTCCAACTGACGTGATGTGTGGAAGTTACTAACTAGACTTTTATTGATTTTCATAGAACATAAAATAATAGGTGGCATTTTTGATACTTCAATTTTTCCTTCAATTTTCTTCTTGTTGTTATTATGGCTTGTCACATAGTTAGACAGATGTTTAGACTGAATTTGACATTTTTATCCACTTATTGAGTCCTTTCCACATTGGCAGATGTGAAAGTTTGATGGCAAGCAAGAACTGGTGGGATCATAAATAGCAATAGCACTTAGACTTATATACCGCTTCATAGTGCTTTTACAGCCCTCTTTAAGTGGCTTACAGAGTCAGCATATTGCCCCCAACAATCTGGGTAATTTTACCCACCTCGGAAGGATGGAAGGCTGAGACAACCTTGAGCCGGTGAGATTCGAACTGCCAAATTGCAGCTAGCAGTCAGCTGAAGTAGTCTGCAGTGCTGCACTCTAACCACTGCGCCACCTCTCTATAAAATAAAGCAAGTAATAGAAAATGGAGGGGGGGAACCCCTAAAATACTCTGTGACTCTAGAATTCTAGCAAACAAACATCTATTACATATCACCTCAGACTTAACAAATGTAGGAGGAGGAGCCAGCACCGCAGCGCTACAGAGGTGAACTCTCAGGGCTCTGAGAGGAATCTCTGGTTCCAGCTGTTTTCGGGGGTTTTAGGACCCAGATCCTTCCTGGAGGGA
>JANHFT010004295.1:44298-54514 GCA_032467955.1 Pseudoxenodon macrops | reverse complement strand
ACACATGTGCAGTGCCAGAAACTCGGCTTCTGCGCATGCGCAAAAGAAAAAAAAAACTGGGGGGAAATAAAAATATATTAAAAAGATGGCTGCTTCCATGGACCAGAACCGGCTCTGTGACATCACCAGCAGCTTACTACCTACTCTGTAGAACCGGTCCGAACCAGTAGGAACCCACCTCTGTAGCAATTAAAGGAAAGGAAGAATCTGATTATTATAATATATGGGGGTTATTTTATCATTGAATATGGATAAAAAGTATACAATTAAATAATTTAGGAAGAAAATGTTATAACAGGAGATATGTTAAGTTGCAATGTTAACATAAGAATAGATGTATATAAAAAATTCGATGGTAAGCTATAACTATTATGACACACAAAAATTGTACTCGGGGACACACTGATTAATGAATGATGAAGTGTTTGTTTTAAAGGGGAAAAAATTACAAAAAAGAAAAAAGAATTTCTGGAAGCTGTCAGAAACGCTGCTCTGCAGATAGTGAGACCCTGTTTGTGAAGCTGGGCCATAAGGATCAAATTGGACTGCTGCTTGTTTAATAGTCTCACTGTTAAATGGCAGGTTTCCTGCATGAGTTGTTTGACTCTGTGGCTGGCTTGGCAGTGTAGATCCCCAAGCATTTGCAGCTTTATGTTCAGCAGAGATGTAGGTTTTATTTAGAAAATGCCTATGAAATAAATACTTATAGTGATGTATTATATCAGGAATGATGTATTATTGCAGGAACTGGGTATGCCTAGTTTAATGAAAAGAAGGACTAAGGGAGACATGATAGCAGTCTTCCAATATTTCAGGGGTTGCCACAAAGAAGAGGGAGTGAAGCTATTCTCCAAAGCACCTGAGGCTAAGACAAGAAGCAACTATGGGTGGAAACTAATCAAGGAGAGAAGCAATTTAGAACTAAGGAGAAATTTCCTGACAGTTAGAACAATTAATCAGTGGAACAACTTGCCTCCAGAAGTTGTGAATGCTCCAACACTGGACGTTTTTAAGAAGATGTTAAATAACCACTTGTCTGAAGTGGTGTAGGGTTTCTTGCCTAGGCAGGGAGTTGGACTAGAAGACCTCCAAGGTCCCTTCCAACTGTGTTATTCTATATATTCTATATTAGTGTTATGACATTTCAGATTTGTTCCTCATTCACACATATTTCACCATCTGAAATATACATAGAATTTGCGAATATTTTATTACTTACATTCTTTCAAAAATATACAATGAAAAGGGGGGAAAATCTTTTTTCCCCTCATTTTATTATTATTTTTGAAATACAAACTAACAAATTGATCCATACAGGATTTGGCTGCTTAGTTCTTTTAACATCTGGATACCATGAGTTCCTTGATGCTGGGGATTCCGAATTAAAGATGTAATGTGTTGTTGTTTTTTAAACGCAATCTTTTACCACTTATATGGCAGGCAGAGTTGGAAATAATTGTATTTGCTGAATTTGGCAACTGGAGATAGGTGACAGTTTTATTTTGATAACAATAAGGTCAGGTTCTCAGTTTTTCTTCATTATTGGGACTTGAGAACTTAAAATGTGAATTTGTCCATTCCTATTTGCAATGCCTCTCCTTCCATCCAGGTTAACCAAAACTCTTGTTCTACTCTTTTGAGCATGTTTCTCAATATTGTGTGGCTTTTACAGCATCAGCATATAATTGGTCTTCCAAATCTCTTCATATTATAAAGAATCAGGGCTATCCCAAACCTCAGGATAGGGTTAGGGGCACAGTGGATCAATGGCTTAATGACACTAGAGATGGTCTCTGCTCTAGCGGTTCTAGTCTTAGCACTATGTGGTGGGGTGAGTTGCTGTCACCCATCTCAGCTTCTGTCGACCGAACAGTTTGAAAATATGTTCTATGCAAATAGATAAATAGGTACCACTTTGATGGGGAGGCGAGTTGGTGCTCTGTGCAGTCAGAGTTTTGCCAGTTCTGAACCTTCCCGTTTGTGCCACCCGTTTGTGAGGCAGATCTGGGAAAGGGAGGGGGGCTTGGGTGATGCTGCAGGAAGAGTTCCTCATCTTTATTTCTGGTGCAAAGCCAATTCACCCTCCTGTGCCGCACCTTGGAAAGCGTGTGAGCGTGTCCTACAACAGAGGTGGTCCATTGCCAGCCAAACTACTACTCTGCAATAGCATTGTGGTCTCCTGGCTAATGTAACAATACCATAGGCTAATCATAATAGCAACAACAATCCTCCAGTGAACAATCCCTTGACGTAGTTGTAAGGCTTGTGCACTCTGAGAAAGAGGAGAGGTATGCAAAAATTCAACCCTACTGGACAGATCTCATTAGATGAATCAGATAAAGAGTCTCTCTCTCATAAAAATAAATAATGAGATGTAAATTATAGAAAGCCATGTATATGGCTTTCTGTAAAGGAATCAAAATGCCCTACAAAAATAACATCAAGAGTCTGGATGAAGATGATTACTACAAATACCTGGGTATCCTTCAAGCTGACAACATCAAGCACACTGAAAAATCAAGAAAAATATTAGAGGGGAATATATCAACAGAGTGAAGAAGAATCCAATCAAGGCAATCAACACCTGGGAAATCCCAGTCATTAGGCACACCGTTGAAAAGGCATAGTTAGGAAGACCAGAAAAATAATGAAATGAATATGCCCTTCATCCTTGCAGTGACATTGACGGACTCTACCTACCAAGGAATATAGGTGGAATGTTACATGTACATCAGCTGGTTGAAGAAGAAGAAAGGACTTTGGAAGAATATCTGATGATAAGAATGAAGAAGTTGCACTGAAGTTAAAATACCAGGAAGGCTTTTCCTGCAGGGAAAGAAGATAATAAGAAGACCTGGCAATGGTTAAGAGCAGGAAAGCTGAAGAAAGTGACCAAAGGGTTAATTCTGGCTGCACAAGATCAAGCCTTAAGAACAAATGCATAAAAAATACCAGAATTGAGAAGACAGCAACAGACAGTAAGTGCCACCTCTGCAAAGAAACTGAAGAAACAGTGGACTGCCTAATAAGCTGCTGTAACAGGATCGCATAGACTGACTGCAAGCAACGGCATGATAAAGGAGCAACAATGGCGCACTGGAAAACCTGCAAGAAATATAATTTGCCTGCAAGCAAGAACTGGTACGGTAGGGAATACAGATAGAGAAAGTCATAGAAAATGAAGAAGCTAAGTTGCTCTGGGACATTAGAATTCAAACAGACAGGTACCTTCCACATAACAGTTAACAATTGTCAATTAAAAAAGCCAAAAAATCTGCCTAGTGGACATGACGGTACCTGGAGACAGCAGAACAGAAAAGAAAGAACTGGAGAAGAGAACAAAATACAAAGTACAAAGATCTACAAATAGAAATAAACCACCTGTGGCAAAAGCAAACAAAGGTTGTACCAATAGGGGTCTTGGGTGCAATCCAAAACAAGTGGAGCACCACGTGAACACCATTGGCATTGACAAACTCGACATCAGTCAATTCCAAAAGGCAACTTTACTCAAAACAGATTCCATCTTGCAACGATATCAGTAACACCATCAAAGATCAGCCTTTCTCAGGTCCCTGGAAAGGACTAGATAGGTAGACACAAATGCCAGACCTAGTTTGGCTGACTGTGCAACAAACCATAATAATAAGCTGTTAATAATTAAGAATGGACCTCCTAGTAATCCTTTTTGTTAGCATCCAGAGTTGGAATATACAGTTTATGTGTGTGTGTGTGTATATATATAGAGAGATGGGAGGATAGAGGAAAGGAAGAGGGAGAGAAAGGGTGCTAATGTTGGAGAAGAGATTAGTCTTAATCGACATTGTTTTCTGGATAACACAGCAATTCTACCACTTAGTTCCCTCTTGAGAAGAATATGGCAATGTGCCATCACAATTTATTGCATTGATCTGTTGTCCAGCAATCCACAAGAAAACATTTTCAAACTATATGGACAAATATAGTCACTTTTCAGGAGATCCAAATTTGTGTCTTCTTTCTCCTCAGTTTTAGGATTTTGAATCCTCACTGGGGTACTTTCCAGTCTTGGTCCTTGTTTATGCTGGAATAGAATCAATTCAAATGTGGCCTGACCTTCACACCTCCACTTTCTCACAGCTGCTCCATCAACTATTTCATCTCAAGGAGTTGCTTGAAGTGAGAGCAGGTGCCATGCTTTCCAATAATTTCCCCAGTTTGCCTAGAAACAGTAAACATAGCTGCTACCCCCAAGCATTGTGGTATCCCACTTCTTCAAATATGAACAGCCTAATTATGCAAACTAATTGCTAATTATGCAAATCAAGGAGCTTCTTTTTAGCTACTTTCTACATACCGTGTGCCTCCTGGCAAGTATAACGCATATCTGAAAAGAAGATGGGGACAAATCTTTAGACCTAATAATTTACCTTCACCGGTAAAGGCTTGCATTAACTTTTTATGCTCTACATGAGCTATTAAATGCAAGAAGGTACATGGAGGGGAATCGTTAGCTTTTCTTATAAAATCTTGAACTTCTAGACTTCCTTTAGTGCCATAAAGTAAATCCCATTGCCTTTAGAGAATCATAGAATACTAGTGTTGAAAGGATCACAAGGATCGTATTATAGAACATTCCCAAATATGCAGGAAAATCAATTAAATTAAGAGGTTGTTTTCCAGACTTAAAAAAAAAAATTCTAGATAAAATATTTTAATTTTCAGAATAAAACAGCAGGAAGAGAATAATTAGGTGTGGAGGCAACTTCTAATCACAATTTAGTGTTAACTGCTTTTATACCAAACCTGGTGAATTCAGAGAATTTTATTTACTTTTATCCTTTATTATTTTTTATAAATAACTTAAGGCAGGGAACATACACAATACTCCTCCTATTTTTCATTCTTCTATCAAACAAGGATATTTTTACTCTGCAATTCAATCCTCATTGTTCTTTCAGCGACCTTTATTTTCACAGAATCGTTTTTATTTCCGCAACCTCTTTCCAGAGTTATTTTTCCTTTTTCAAGAATAAGAAATAATTTTCTTGGGAAAATTATCCCAAAAGAGTTGTAAGAATGATAGAACAAAGGAAGCCATCTGCACAATTTTCAGTCTTCAAGGTAGTGGTGAAATCCAAATTATTTTACTACTGGTTCTGTGGGCGTGGCTTAGTGGGTATGGTGTGACTTGATGGGTGTGGCTTGGTGGGCGTGGCAGGGGAAGGATACTGCAAAATTTCCATTCCCTCACTACTCCTGGGGGAAGGATATTGCAAAAATCTCCATTCCCACCACACTCTGGTGCCAGCCAGCAGTGGTATTTGCCGGTTCTCCGAACTACTCAAAATTTCTGCTACCGGTTCTCCAGAACCTGTCAGAACTTGCTGGATTTCACCCCTGCTCCAAGGTAGGCTCTTGCTGCTGCTTCTCCTCTCCACCAAAAAGGAAAGAGATTTTCTAAATATTTGCATTTCTATTTCATACCAACTCAATTAAATATTTCTTCCTTCCTTCCAACTATCATGGATACGAATACAAGTTTTTATCTAGTTATACAAAAGGCCAGGCACCTTAAGGGAATACTTCATAAGATTGCATCAATTCCACTTTAATTTTACATTTATTTCTTTTTCATATGAAGTAATTTCATAATGCTTATTAATGCTCCTATGTATGTCTGAAAGAAATGTCAACAGAATCCAATAATTGATGCTTAAGGGTCTGAATGATCTTGACATAGCCGGCAGATGTTCTGAAACCATTGCAGCAAGTTTCTTATGCAGTCTCTGAGTTTATCCAAACAAAATCAAGTTCTCTAATTAAATTGAAATAAAGGTTAGACAAGAATCTCTTTCATATTCTGTAATTATTTCCCTGTCCGGCTGCCTTATAACTTTCACCTCTTCACTTTTGATGGCCAAATGACAGATATGTAGGTGGAAAGAAACACTTACAAAAACAATATTGACTCATCTAAATTTTATTTAAACAATAATTAGCTACCTTTAATATGGGAGGGCTAGGAGGAAAATTCTCAAAATGAAATACAAAGCTTCCTCTGGTACCGATCGTCCAATATTAGGAAATCAATAGGTCTATTCAACTTTCCAAATCAAGAAAGCTAACAATGAATTTTTACCAGAATTATGTTGGAGGGGGATGAGGATGGTCCTGCCTGAGCTGCTGAATGTGTCTATAACTAGGACTGATTGATCTAAGAAATTCTGTTTTCATGCAATTTGTTTAATAAAGATAAAAAGTTGGTTCTCATTGGAATTCTATATACACAGTTATTACCTTTACAGCACTCTCCCCCCCCATCTTAAACATAGCCCCTATCTAAAAGAATGCCAATCCAAATTGAATAAATAATTTGCTAGGCCTGTTAAAACTTAAACTCTGATTCCACTTCCACTTGTTTAATCTGTGCAAAACTCCCATTCAAGCCAAAATATTCCCTAAGGTTCACAGAAATGTATGGCTTAAAGATCTTCTTGTCTCTTGAAATGCTGCACTTCAAGAGTACAAATTATAGATAAAGTAGCCAGACAAAGTACAGGTAGGATCAAAGCCAAGTCATTAGTTGAAGGATATACCTAGTGTGGATAAATTTTAAAGAAAGGTAAAGGTAAGGCAATTAGTCAATAAGGGACATAAGCAAAAATTTGGCCACTGAGAGATAAGCAAATGACCCTTAGTGTTATCTGGAGATAATCATGTAGTTCCTCAAAGAAAGTCAAGAGCTGAACAAGAAACCTTATATTTTGTTATTTCTGTCAGTCCCAAATTGGGAGTATACCACTGAATTACAGGACAACCTAACAAAAAGATCATCCAGTGATTCCAAGACAAACTTCCAATTTAGGAATGAAGAAAGTTCTAATTCAATCACATATTAGGTTTAATTGTTGAAGGTTATATTTTGTAAGCCTTGTATGTGGCAATACTCCCAAGAGTTACTTACACATTTTATCAGACTGCCTGCCCATTGTCTCAAGTAGAATAAATAGCATCAACTGTTCCGTTTTTATTCAAAGGTTTGTCAGTATTGCTGTATGCAAGGCAACATTTGAAACTCTCATCAAGTCAACAAGGCATTAATTATTAAGATTACTGCATTATCAATTCTTTGTTAGTAGTGACAGGAAAAAAATGCTAAAGGTGGAAAATAATGAGAATCATCCCTTGTATCTTAAAGTGATTGAGTGTAAACAAAGTCTATTTTAGCTTCCTTACCTTGAAATATATAATTTTGAAAAGACTGCAGCTTGTCTACAAAACTAATCCTGTAAAATGTTGTCACCAGAAAACGATGAAACAGTTGCTTAAAACCTAAAGTATATATGATGAAAGACTTTTTAAAGTTTTCCAATTTCAACTGCTCTGGTGAATACTTGCATGTTATCATAATTCTTTTAATATGTATTTGTATTTATTGCACTTTTCCTCTGACAATGGTCCTCAAGTCAAGTAACATAAAATGTTATTAAAATAGGTGTCAGAAAGCATTAAAACCATGATTTTATTTTTAAAAAAAGATAAAAGAGGTAATACGACATATTTCAGAATGTTAAAAAAATGAAGATGGAATGCAGTTCTCGATGGAGTGCAGCCTAAAATTTACAACTGATTTTCTATCAGTTCGACATACCTATCAAATCGGAATGTTTGCTTATTTATTTAAAGCATTTATACCTCCTCTTAAATAATATAACTTTGCTAAAGTACCAAAAACTATAAACAAAAGTAAAAAGAGAAAAACACATATATCTAAAACAACCCAAAATAATTAAATAGTGGGCAGAAGTTAAACATTGTTATATCCTACCCAGTGGGAATTCTTCTAACCAAGGGCTGGTCAGAAAAAGGAAGAAAAAGAAAAGGAAGAAAAAGAAAAGGAAGAAAAAGAAAAGGAAGAAAAAGAAAAGGAAGAAAGAATAGGATTTAAAAAAATTAGGCATCCAAACTTTTTAAGGGTCGATGGGACAAGACTAATCTCCTGCTCAGACCATTTTTGTGAATATCTAATGCCGGACTGGGAAAATAATACAGGATTTGGAGACAGTCTGGGCGCTACTAGAGATGTGAACCAGAGCTGGGTTCCTACTGGTTCTATCCAGTTCTTTAGAACCGTTAATAACTCGGTGATGATGTTTCAGAGCTGATTATTGTTGGTATCTCTGTGGGCGCTGCCATCTTGGATTTTTTTTATTGCTGCATGCGCACATGCAGCGCAACTCTGAGTGAACCGGCAGCAAAAATATCCACAACTCAATCCTGATTTGAACTAGAGTCATGGAGAAGCAAGAAGCTCAGAGATGACAGGCTATGGATTCAAGGGTAAACAAAGTCAGAAGAAGAAAGGGGCAGGAGATAATAATAAAAGGAGTTGCTAGCAGTTTTCCAGTTTTGTTACTACTGAGGGCCAGAGAAGCAGGCAACAGTGTTGATTAAAAGAGGAAAGCACCAGAGAGTTGTTTCCAGAGCAGTTATTTGTTGGTTAACAAGATTCCCCAACAATGACAAATTTCAAGAGATAAAAAAAGGGGGAAAGATGTTGAAGAAGCCATCTTGAGAGATTGGTAGAATCTCTTCAGATGAATAGAGAGATAGAATCAAGATGATGCGGCATTCGTATCATTTTAGAAAGCCTTTAGCAAGACCACAATTGGAATACAGCATCCAGTTTTGGTCACCACAATATAAAAAAGGGGCTACCACAAAGAAGATGGGATCAACCAATCTCCCAAAGCATCTGAAGGTAGGACAAGATACAATGAATGGAAACTATTGAGGGAGAGAACCAACCTAGAACTAAGGGAATTTTTTTCTAAGGAACAACTAACCAGTGGAAAAGATTGCCTTCAGAAGCTGTGAGTGTTCCAACACTGGAAGTTTTTAAGAAGAGATTGGACAACCATTTGTCTGAAATGGAATAGGATCTCCTGCCTGAACAGGGAATTGGACAAGAAGACCTCCAATGTTCTTTCCAACTCTGTTATTCTGTGTTTTAATCATGGGACTATTAGGAGATAAATAATACAATTATTATATATGAGAAATGGAATAGAAAGATATACATGGATAAGCTAAGATGGAAAATGGCATTGATAAAGAATAGAACAAATTGTTTTGCTAGGAAAGTAAACAAATTACAATAGGATTAGTAATCCAGAAGGAAAGAAGATGGCAGTTGGCAGATAGCAAGGGTACAGGTCAAGATTACATTTAAATGAGGGAATATGTTCCAGAAGAGATGCTAAACAAATTAGTATAAATAAGATGAAGTGTAGAAAATATAATCTGCAAAAAAACTGAGTGTTTTGCTAACGGGAAATATGTGTATGAAAATAATGTATATAAAGGAATGATTATTGCAAAGAGAAAAGATGAGATAATAATAATCCATAACAATATATATGATATATAATATATAATAAGTATATATATAATAAGTATATATATATATATATATATTGTAGTGTTGAAAAGGGCTAAACAAGTTCCAGCAGAGTGGAAAGAATAAAAAGGAAAGGAGTGGAATCGTTTTAGTTACATCTGAGGGGAAGAATGTTGAAATGAATATTTTAGAGATTTCTTTGATAATGTTAGTCATATATGGAAGACTAGTATTGGCATAAATGGTATAAATATTAGTGCACAAGAAAAAAAATGAACAAAATGGAAATAGGAATAGCATTTAGAGTTCTTTGCTGCTTCACACGGCTTCACAGCCCTCTCTAAGCAGTTTGCAGAGTCGACCTATTGCCCCCAACAATCTGGGTCCTCGTTTTATCCACCTCGGAAGGATGGAAGGCTGAGTCAACCTTGAGCCAGTGAGATTTGAAAAGCCCAACTACCAGCAGTCGGCAGAATTACTACAATCCTGCATTCTAATCACTGCGCCATCAGGGCTATATAATAAATTCTGTTATATAAACACAGTATACTGCATATGTGGATGATGTAACAAGAGAAATTAATATATTGAGGTGGTTTGCTTGTCTATGTGACTTTTTAATGTTGCTGATTATCAGAATGTTCTCTCTTCTGTTTTACAAAGTAAAAACTAAAAAAAAAGAAAGAAAACAAAGCTATAGGGGATTTATTTGTGAAGTGGCCTGACAAGTTGTGTGGTAGAATTCGTAGTGAAAGAAACCAAAGACAGATTCCTTGTGTGTCCAATCACACTTGGCCAATAAAGAATTCTATTCTATTCTATTCTATTCTATTC
>JANHFT010004295.1:0-10121 GCA_032467955.1 Pseudoxenodon macrops | reverse complement strand
GCAGCCCCTGAGATATTGGAACACTGCTATCATGTCTCCCCTAGTCCTTCTTTTCATTAAACTAGACATGCCCAATTTCTGCAACCGTTCTTCATACGTTTTAGCCTCCAGTCCCCTATTCATCCCCCTCCAGTCCCCTGTTCCATTTAGTGCTTTAAAGCCAGCACTGAATTTGTACTTGGAAAGTACAATGCAGCTCACACAATAGAGGTAAGGAATGAGTCAGCCACGGGGGATCTCAGAAGTGCATGCACTGCTGGATGGACTTCAAAAGGAGCCCCGTGCAGTGTGCATTGCAGAAATCCAATTAGGAAATAACCGAGGCATGAGTGTCTTTGAGTAAAGTCTCCCAATTCTGGAATGGGCACAATTGACATACAAGATGAATTAGTTCAAAGGCTTCTCTTTAAATGCATAAGCAGTCTTCAACTTACATTAATTTAGCAATGGTTCAACCTTACAGTGGCACTGAAAAAAAGCGACTTACAACCTGTCCTTTCACTTACAATTGTCGCAGCATTCCCACAGTCACAGGACCAAACTGGTAAGTATTTTGACAGTGGTAGCCTTCTGGGATCATGTGATCATCATTTGTGACCCTCCCAGTCAGCTTCCAACAAAGTCAAGGGGGGGAGCCAGATTTGTCTAATGACTGAATGATTCATTTAACAACTGCAATGGTTCACTTAGCAAAAAAGGTCGTAAAATCAGACCTGAATCATTCAACAACTCTCTTTCTTAGCAACGCAAATTCCCAATTGTGATCCTAAGCCAATGATTACCTATACCAGCTGGTCTTTGAACACACATGTACTCCAGAAACCGGAAGACCATGCGGTTGATGCGCATGCGTGCATCGGAAACCTGAAGATCATCTTCCCAGCATGTGAATGCACACCAGGCGGCTGCTCTTCCTGTTTCCGGCACTCCCATGTGCGTGAAGACCAGCTGGCTGGTGCGCCGGGCAGATTATTAGGGGACTGGAGGGGGATGATTAGGAGACTGGAGGCTAAAACTTATGAAAAACAGTTGCAGGAAGAGCAACGGATGACGGCTTGCATTCCGGAGAGATGGCTCTTTGTGCCACTTCTGGCACATGTGCCATATGTTCGCCATCACGGACCTATACTAAGGAATATTCAATAATTATATAGAGTGAACATGAATCTCATAAAAGAGGAAGATTCTTTTACTAAGGAAACCCAATGAAACCATGACGCAGTGGGAAGCAGCAATGGAGGGGAAAGTAGCTATTGTTACAGAAATAGCATTTAAAAACAGTACTGAGGGAACGGTCATAAACAGTCTGTGGAGGTAGCAATGGGGAAGCATGTTTACTACATTTCTGAGGAAAGAAGACAAGCATAATATATACTCCTTACAAGCCTTAGCCAGTGGGTTTCGGATAAGCAAGAGACACCCACCCAGGAGTTGAACAGAAGAAAGGGAATGGCTGCAGGAGTATTAAATAAAAAAAACTAGCTTAAATATAAGATATAGAAAGGAGAAATAACAAAGAAAAAATACAAACAATCTGGAATTCTGTTCCCCCCTCCCTGCACTGATTTTCAGAGATTATTTTAAATCAACCTGGCTAACCAAGACGCAATAGTAATCTCTAGTCTTTAGGTATCTTTTTGGACAGCCATTGACTGTTACGTTTAAAAATATAAGGAGCCATTTATATATTTATTTACAAAACTTATATGGTAGCTTATCTCACTTAATTGTCCTAGGAAAACTCACAACAATCAATAAAAAGAGGTTAAAAACAAAAACACCTTTCCCACCAGCCATAATCTTAAAACATTTCTGGAAAATTGATTTCCAAGACAGTCTAAGAATAGTAGGGTTACTGAACTGCAAGATGGAGGGGCAGAAAAATTTGATAAATAAATAGTATCTACACCTTAAATTTTGTGGATTTTTCTCAAGCTGGCATGTGCTATCATCCTATCTGTCTTCCATTCTAACTTTACAATTAGACTAATTAGAATTAGACTAATTACATTGTTGCATCCTTTTCAGTCCTATCACGGTATTATGCAAAAAGAAAAGCCCAGTCTAGCACAATACCACTGAGAAAGAAAAATAAGAGATCCTGGACAACTCCTACATGATTGTATAAGAAACTCTTTGATAAACTGAAAGACATTCAAATATAAAAAATGGAAACCGGGAGACATAACTAAAGCAGAATACCAGCAAATAGCCCAAATCTGCAGAGATAAAGTCAGAAAAGCTAGGGCTCAGAATGAAATAAGACTTGCAACATGTGCCAAAAATAACAAAATGAGTTTCTTACAAAATGAAAAAAAAAAAACCTCAAGAAAAAAAGTCAAGGAAAAGATCTGCCCACTAATGAGAGAAGATGCCAACTTGCTAACAGACAGCAGTGAGAAATAGGAACTGCTTAATTCATTCTTAGGGTGTCAACCTATTCTCCAAACCACCTGAGGGCAAGACAAGAACTAATGGATGGAAGCTTAAGAAAGAGAGATACAACTTATAATTAAAGTGAAATTTTCTGCTAGCGAGGTCACCTTCTCCTCAGAAGTTGTGGATTCTCCATCACTGGAGTTTCTAAGAGACTGGACAGCCATTGATTCAAAATGATATAGGGCAGTGTTGGCAAACCTTTTCGGCACCACAGAAGAGCAGATGATCTTCCGGTTTCTGGTGCTCTGTCTGGCCTTTTGGGGGTACTTGTGCCTGCCTACATGGCCCCCTGCCCACCCCCCTAATCCCCATCAGTGTGGCAGGACATCCCCATCAACAAACCAGTTCCGCAGCCCCAGACAGGGTATTGAGAAAATTGAGAAAAATCTTAAACAAAGGCAGAAAGCAGCCCCAGTCTTTCTTAATAGCCTCAAGCAAAAGCCTCAAGTGGATGGATGGATATTAGGTACCTATTAAGAAAGACTGGGCCAACCTATTCATAAACAAAATACCTTCAGCCACAGCTGCCATGGCTGATGGGATTAAGAATTTACATCCCCCCACCCAAATTCTAAAGACAGGACATGGCCTTTAGGACATAATAGAATTAACCCACCACCATTGAAATAGTAAAAGACACAAGGCTCACTATATTTCACAACCCACTGGAGCATCTCAAACACAAAACCACAGCAACCTATAAAGATCCATGCGCTCATTCAGCCATTTTGATAGCCACCCCAGAAACATTGCTGCTATCACTAAAGTTTCTGGAAACGAAATAAACCTCCTTTCCTTGCAGTCAGCCTCCATTTTATTTACAGCGCCTTTCTCCCTGTTTGTAACCGGACCAGATTTTTCTTCCCAGACCATCCTCTATATCTGTGACTTGTCAGATGTAGAAGGAGTACATTATGAGGTGAGGGCAGGGGAGTTCTTCCAGAAGTTTCGTCAATTTTTCAATCATTCTCTTGCTCTGTTTCTGTAACTCACTCTGTCTCTCTAGCTTATTGACTCATTTTGCTCAAGACAATGCAATGCCTGATCACGTAGTGCAACGTGTTTGTGCTGCATGAGGATGAGCCTTTGGTCAGGTTAAGGGTGGGGACATTTATTACTGAACTGGAAAAGTTAGAACTGTGCTAATGGTACCAGAAATCCTGCTTGATTCTTAATGTTATCTAAAGAGCTGACCTGCCCCCTTTTTATGTTCAAAAGCTTTTAAAATATTGCTTGAGGGTGTTTTGAAGACACACCATTAACTCAGATTTTTGAAAGTGTCTCTGATTATCAAAAATGGCAACTACAGGGATATAATACTCCTTAATGTTAAGATTAAATTACAAGGTCGTCTGCCTGAAGGCATAGGCAATTATTACTATGAGGCATATGTACAAACCAATAGATATATATTCTGCTTCAAAAGACAGAGAAATAGCCTTTGTCTGACCCTCAACGCCTCCCATTTTCATAATGTGATTATCACTCAGGTCATATATAGTTTAGCTTTTATCCAGCAACATTTCTTTAGCAGAGTAGTTGTGCCCGTAGGATGAATAATTTACAACAGCATTTAAAGGGAAATAGTTTTCTGGATTAGACTGATTATGGTTAGCAACTAATAATTACAATAGTTCTCTGAATATTTCTTTATCACGGTAAGTGAGCGAAATAGAAGATGAGGAATCAATAGTATGGATTTTTTTTAATATTGTGTCATTCATGTAGAATGAATACTGTAAAGGAGCTGCAGTAAAAAGAGAATTTTTGTGTTTACATTGATCACTAAAGTTTCAGGCTGCAATTATATCCATAACTGAGTCTCGTCGAAAGCAAATGGTGCATAGGACTGAATTGTTTAAATGCATTCGAACTATGAAATTATGTGGTAAGATCATATTGTGATTACTTGGCTATGGAAAACAGGTATGAATGTTACCTAGGTTCATGCATTAAACTAAGATGTAATGTAGGTTGCTAGTTCATCTTGGCTGATTTAGAAAAATAAGCAGGTTGGCCATAGTTAGAACTTGTATAGGAACCATCTGGAACATCCATCAATGTAGGCTAGACTGGGAGATTAAAAAAACAATCTCTCCCTCTCCCTTTCCCTCTCCCCCTCCTAATCCACATCCACATCTATATCATCCATATCTATATCATCCATATCTATCTATATATCATATACATATCATCTCCTGAAAACAGGAGATGTAATTTATGAAAATTACATGGATGTCTCCATCTTAGTTAGCGGGCATTAACTCATTTCTAAGGCATCTTTACTTTATAATGTAGCTTGCTTTGATGCCTTTGGGTTGCTCTGCATTGGCTGCCCCCAGCAACTGTTTTTGAGAACTAATAACTATGCCAATCTTTATGCAACCCTCCCACTGCAAAATTGATCTTCCTGCATGGTTTCCTGTTGAATTTTGAAGGTAGAGTTTTGATTTGCTTTTTTTCTCTCTTCAATTTTGCCATCTTGAGCGCTCTTGTCCAATTGTGTTGGAGCAGTTTGCTTCCTTCCAGCCTAGGTCCTCCATACATGTACTACTTTGCCACGGAAGGGGTACCTGTTTACCCAAATCAATGCTTACCATTAGTTGTAGTATTTTTAGACAAACTATCACATTCAGTATAACTCTGACCTTCTAGGATGCACAAATAAAATTAATACATTTCTTTTTTACATTCATATGTTAAATTTGTTTTGTATAATTGCAGACAATTGCCAATGGCATTCCTTATTTTTGCAACAAATGGAGGAACTTGCAGGTTTTTACTTCTTAGAAGATTTCTTTAGCTGGTAAAATTAGTGACAATGGAAATCATAAATGAATGCTATATAAGCTAGTGTGAAGGTCTGTAATAGATATGAGGATAATCAAAGATGAAACTTTTGAGAAGTCGGAATGCTGCCATCCAATGTAATACAAGAAGGAATCAAATGACTTGGCTTATCTCTATAGACCAATTAACATGCTTTAGTATCTGGTTTATTACAAGTGGTTTTTTTTTTTTTTAATGTAGGGCAATTGTCCTGCAGATCATGTCTAGCAATCTGTATATTTTATTACACTATTAGTATTTGTTTTATAATAAGGAATCATGACAAAGGAAAGATAATACAAGATTGCCACTTTTCATTATATATTGGCTGGATGATACTTAGGCTATTGAGGAATATGAATTATATTAGACATTTCAGATAATGGACATTTTAGCTATTACAATTAATGAAGTAAAAGATTCGGGCAATATAAGAAAAGCGGAGATAAACTGAAGGGCAAATTAATACTACATTAATTCTGTAATAATGTTTCTATACAGTAGGAGTTGTGAAAATCCATCAGTGGGAATAAGAGAGCTTTAAAATTAGAATCTGATCCAAGGTCTGCAGTGCCTATCAGAATATGATTTCATTTATATTCAGATAAGTGTTTGTTTAATAATCTAATCTTAGATCATCCTTCATTTCACTGACATCCATTTGTTTCCAGCTCAGAAAGATAACCTGTGGAAGACAACACCTACACATATGTAAAACCTTAATTGTTTTAACAGAACACCAAAAGAGTTTGTTCAATAAGGCTATAAATCCTGTTTATAGTCCAGGATGATTTCTGTTCAGTTTGCAGATCAGAATAGAATAGCCTAAAAACGTTATGTTAGCATGGGATATGCACATGGAAACCAAGCCTCTAGTAAGTAAAAAAATTAAGATAATCATACAGTTCAATAAATGTCAACAATATTCTTGAGATCTGAAATTTGGCTACTTGAATTTTAGCTTAAAATGTTCAGTATACTATTTTGTCAAAAGTACTTTATATACTTCTAAAATATTTATATTTGTGTAGAGCCTTTGCTGTTAATTTTTATATAATCATGGTAAAACAAGATGTAAATGACAATGTCCTTTCATTTTATTTTCATTATAAACATATCACAGATGTATATTCTTAGAAACACTTCTGTAAGGTAGAAAAATCAAAATCAGGTTTTTTTACTGATGTGGTTGGATCAGGCCTTGAGGCACATGCTTAGATCATGAAAACCCGAAACAAAAGAATAGCATACATATGCAAATGCTGCATTCAAAATATATTTGTTTTATATTATAAGGGTTATATTATTAATGTATAATGTATAACATTATTCTACACATTTCAGAAGTTGCTGCCATTCTTACAATGGCTGTATCATACCTACGTAAGTTCATTATCTTTTCTGGTACAATGTCATGTTTTATAGTTGTTGTTATTATCATTATTGAAAACTAATAATACAATCATATTTCCTGGCGACAATATGCCTAACTACTTTCTTAATAACTGATGTTTGAATTACAGTATGAATGTAAATAATGCAGATGTTTCAATAAAGATCAGATTAATAGTAGAAATAGATATATTAACACCATGTGCATTGTATTTGGCTTATGATTAAGGATCATCTGGCAACTCATGGATGTTGCCTACAGCAATCAGTTCCAAGATTGCATAGGCAAGAAAATCAAATTTAGAATTTATGTTGCATAGCATAACTGTAGTTTGCTTCTGACTCAGATTTTAGTTTTAATCTTGATCTCTAAAATCTTGGGGACTTTGAGACAAGGCAAATCAAATTCGGACATGATCTGAACATGAAACTCAGTGAAGCTCACAGAAAATGTCCTGATCTGTGCATTTTTCTGCCATTGGTATGACAGTTTTCTATTGGTAATGGCAGTTTGGATTTATAATCTGCTGCCTCGGGAGATTTATATATAATTTCTCCTTCATTTCACTATTATTAGTCTCCCTTGTAGGTCCTTTGACATAACAATAATCATAATAATTAATATCAGTGACAGGTGAACAATATGGGTTTAATTAGGACATAGTAAAACTGTGCTGACATCAGTATCATATGGTGACAATGAAGAGGAGGAGACCTGTACAGGTAATTCTTGAGGTACAAAAGGCCATTTAACAAACATTTGAAATTACAACAAACCCTCCAAAAGCTACATGTGACTTCATTTCACAGTAATGATGGCTGCCATTTTGTCTTACCCATTTGTGGGTGGAGACACAATGGTGGCCGCCAGACAAATTGCTTCGATTTGCTGCCTTAAAGAGGTCTGTGCGGTGCTGCAGAAGCCTCTGCAGCACTATGAAGGCCTTGTTAAGGCAGCAGAACAAAGTAGTTTATTTCCAGGCCACATGGCAACTGAATGCGGCTGCCATTTTGTGAATGGGACAAAATGGCGACTGCGTTCAGAACCGTGCCATGGAAAGAAGGAAGTCATTCCAGCTCTGGAAAGTTTTAGCGCTCTTCAGAAGGTAAGCAAGGAGAAGGGAAATGGCCTGGTGAGGTGAGGAGTCAGAGAAACCTGGTGTAAAGCCTGGAAGGACCCTTTCCTGAATCCCACTCATATATAAACAAGTCACTGGTGGGGTAAAAATTTTATTTGAGGCTTTCCACACCAAATAGTCTTCCCCAGAAATCCCCAGTCCAATAACCACGAAACCCCCCACAGTTCAGTTCAGGATCAAACCCAACATGAGTCTGCAAAGGCAAGACTCATGTTGGGTTTGAGGACTTAGCAAGTCCATAAGGCAAAAACAAGTCTATGATACACAGGCAAAATCCATGAAGCAAGTCCATGGTCCAAGGTATGCAGTCCATCAGGAAACAAGGTTCAAGGCAAGAGCCACAAAAGCAGACATATGCAAGGCAAGGAAATGGGAGCATAGTTCCCAGTGTCATTTCAGTCCACTCACTGAGCTAAATAGCTGCTTCCTGCTGCAGCCCATCAAGAGGGGCAAAGCCGCCACCTCACAAATAGCCTGACTGGCCTTCATTGTCCTGCCTACACATTCTTGAATCAGGGGTAGGAGGCAGTTCTTCCTTATCTCTGCTGACCAGTGCAGTTGCTTACCTTCTCTTTCTGAAGCCTCTGGACTTCCCGGCTGCAACTGTGCCTCTCCTATCCCTAGTTCAGTCAGCTGCTTATCCAGTCATTCTTCTTGCGATTGCTCCATGGTGCTTGGTGTCACTACTCCTGATTCAGAGCCTCTAGAAACCTCCAAACATTCCTGTACACTCCCCCTCCAACATGCTTGGAATATGCCTGGCATCTGAAGAAGCATCTGGGGAAGTTCCAGGGAAGCTTTCACAGGTCCAATGGGAGTGGGAAAAGGCTTGTTGGGACCCAAGGCGTATGAACTGGAGTCTGGGGCATCTTAGGATGGGGGAGGCCTTAGGAAGGATGGAACAAGTAGACCTGGACCCATACTAGGACTCCAATTTCTTCTTTCACCCAGGAGGGCACTCCGCCCTCCACTTAATGACCTGTATATTTGTTTTATGTTTCATTGGGGAGAGCAAGGATGGGGGAAGCTTGTTAGATGACCCATTTCACCAAACGACTGCCATGACATACAACTATAATGGGTAGGTTCCATTACAGACTTATCTTGAGGACTACCTGTCAGAGGCGAGTTCCTACTGGTTCTAATCGGTTCTTTAGAACTTTAGTAGCTCGCCGATGATGTCATGGAACCAGTTCCTATGGTGTTTCCATGGGCATCACCATCTTGGATTTTGCTTCTACGCATGCACAGAAGCTATTTTTATTGCTGCGCACGCACACATATGCAGCGTGACCCTGAGCAAACCAGCAGCAAAAATATCCAAATTTACCCCTGCTACCTGTATTGGATTAACCAAAAATGAAGAGGTAATAGTAGACCATCTAAATTTAAGAATGTTAAGGTATGTTCAGAACCATAAATTTTGCAAGCAGATTTCTCTATATGTGAAAATAAAAGTATTGCTATAGTTTACATTATGTTCCTTGAAACTACTTTTTGTTATTGACGGGAAAAAAAACCTGTACTGCAAGAGGTAAAGGTTGACTGAATTATTTTATATTGCTTTTAAAATTATAGCCTCTATTCAATAAAACTGAATTATGCACTTGGAAAATTACAGCTAGTCTTTTTATAATTTCCTTAATTCTATAAAAACTCTGTGATTGAAGATTAGTGCTTGATTAGATGCCTATCAGTCAGTGGATAAAAGTTTCAAAGTCTTTTCAGTTATAAAGTTTTGCCTGAGGTGGCAAACCTCCTTAATTTAAAGAAGTTTTTAAAATGCTGTTCATCATTTCTATTTCTGGGTAACATGAAGTAGAGATGGAAAGCTCAAGTTATATTTCCTCCAAATGCTACTTTCCCATTATTATCTTTATTTGCAACCATTTTTAGATTTGTCACTTAGAGTGTCACACGTGCCTGTGCAGGGGGACAGGACAGCACAGGGGGTTGTGGGCGCATGCTCAGGGGGATGGGGAGTGCGTTGGGGCATTGTATTATGGGTGTGGGCACGCACATGCATGCACTTTTGGCACCCGAGGGAAAAAAGGTTAGCCATCACTGTGCTAGGACATAAATGAATGTACATTTTATTTTTGAAACACATGTACTGTACAAGAATGAAGACATTACAAAAGAGAAAATTGATTTGATTAGTAAAACCATAAAACCGACAGGTTTGTGGCTGGAGAAATTTTTGCTGGCTAAATGTTGGTTTTCGATAGACAGGCATTTCATATTCTATATTCCTCTCTCTCTCTCTCTCTCTCTCTCTCTCTCTCTCTCTCTCTCTCTCTCTCTCTCTCTCTCTCTGTCTAT
>JANHFT010004294.1:24704-35281 GCA_032467955.1 Pseudoxenodon macrops | reverse complement strand
GGGGAGGGGGCCTTCCGAGGGGGGGGAGGGGGGCAGCCGCCGCCGGCTAAAGGCGTCCCAGTCCCACGTCTGCCGGGGAAGCCAGAGACCCTGAGGGCTCCAGGAGCAACCAGGCCCCGCCGCCCCGCTCACCCCTCCGCGGAGGCGACCGGGAGCGGCTGCGGCCCATCGCGCGCGAGTCCTTCCCGAGTCGATACGCGCTTCCAGCGTTTGCTCCCCGGAACTTCCGGTGAGATGAGGCCCGCGCACCCCCGCCTTGCTCCTCCGGGCAGAAACGGCCTCCGCGCCAGAAGTTCCGGCGGGCGAATCGGGCGGCGTCTCGCGTGGCTTTGGGCTGGGCTGGGTGGGTGTCACGGCTTTAGGTGACCGAAGGGCGCCGTTTTCGGATGGCTGAAACTCCATCCCAATTATTGCCACTACATCCCGAGATTTGAATGCATAACTACAGAGACCACGTGTCCTTTATTATAAAGGCAGTCCTCTATTTCAGAAAATCTTCTGTGAGAATATGCGTGTTTTGTGAATGTTTTCTTGGTTTTCATATTAGGACTCCATCGCTGGAGGTTTCTAACAAGACTGGGCAGCCATTCATCTGAAATCGTATAGGGCCTCCTGCTCGAGGGGGGGGGGTTGGACTAGAAGACCTCCAAGGTCCCTTCCAACTCTGTTACTCCATCTGTTTAGGCAGGGGCTGAGCAGACCCTCAAGGTGCCTCTGGGGAGATTCCCATCCAGCTGCGGTAGGGCAAATGCCAGAGTTCAGCTTGCAGATGGTCTCGGTTCCTGTTGCCACCTCCGGTGGTCTGGAATGGTCAAAGGGTTGCTGACCAAACAGCCAAGAAGTACAGCAGGTTGTAAGGCCACGTTCATCGGTTACAATATTTCTGGCAAGAATATATAATTAATGCCTCCAAATGGAGAGTGCTACCAAAATATTCACCAGTTTAAAAGGGCTTCCCCTCCACCCCAAACAGTTGTCCATTTTGTAAGTGGAAATGTAACTAGAAGAATTTAATTTACTATCTAGCCCACATTCAACTGCTGAGAAAAGTATAATCTGGAAAAT
This sequence comes from Pseudoxenodon macrops, assembly GCA_032467955.1. Classification (NCBI taxonomy): domain Eukaryota; kingdom Metazoa; phylum Chordata; class Lepidosauria; order Squamata; family Pseudoxenodontidae; genus Pseudoxenodon; species Pseudoxenodon macrops. Next base: position 34,216 of record JANHFT010004294.1, on the reverse strand, counting down.
GGAATTTCTACCTTTAATTTTTCAAAACAGACTTTCATAGCCTCATATTTTAGCTTTTGGCTAAGTGTCTTGTGCTAGTTCTTATAAAAAAAGATAAATTTCCAAAACAGTTTGGTATTCTGGTAAAAGTTTATTGGTATATGCTTTTTTTTTGCCCTTTTAGACCAATCAGATGAGACAAAAAGCTGTTTAAGGAAGTCTCTTATTCAGACAGTTAGCAATGTTTGGCCTAGACTTTTGGAGTCAGGGTTGGCCACCACCGCTTTGGCAGAAGAGTACAATTGCTTTACTACCATTAGATGGTCAAGCAGAAGAGTGTGAACAGCCACCTTTAAGGAGAAACATGCAGCAGCAAAAAGCAGAATGGCGAAGCGACACCATTAGGAAGGCCTCAACTGCTAACTCATTAAATTCTTTTGAAGATAGTAACTACTCCAGTGTTTGGAAACAAAGTACAATATAAAAAGGAAGATATGAAATTGCCAAGGAACACAAACCATCAAGAAATAAGTTGCCAGTCTAATTTTCTCAAATAAATGTACAGAAAGAAAAATACATGGTTTTGTGGAATACTTGAATGAGAGGAATCTTGAGTTGCACAAGTGATTGCCTGATAACAAAATTCAAAGGTAGACTTTACAATGTCAGTCAAAGGCCAAAGTGGAGGGTGTCTTTATTTACAGAGGGAAACATTAAATAGCACTTTAAAGCAACGATTGTCAGACACAGACATTTAATTTTTGCAGCTCACTTGAGACACATTGCATTATTACTACATTTCCTTCTGGCTGACCTGGGACTCTCTCTGATAATTGGGGGTGGGTGAAAGACCTTCCTGGTCTTTCTCAGAGCTAGAATATGTTGCCCATCAACTCCCGTAATTCCCTGGGCCACTTGTTCTCCATCTCTGTGGAAGACCACATCCAAAGGCTTGAGACTAGCTGTAGTTCAGCCATCTCTTAATACCTGTGTTTCCCCGAAAATAAGACCCTGTCTTATATTTTTTTGAACCCCAAAATAAGCACTTGGTCTTATTTTCAGGGAGGTCTTATTATTTTGGGACAAGAGCAAGACGGGGCTCCTCTTGCTCTCTTACCTGATTTCCAGCTCTGTCTCCCTAACCAGAGGAAATGGCAGGAACAGACTGCATACGTTTTAATATTTTCGGGGAGGGCATGCGCTCAAAAGCCCAATTGAGCTTATTATCCAGGGAGGTCTTATTTTGGGGGAAACAGGGTACCAGCATGCTACGCTTTAATGGTTGAGGTATACTCCAAAGGAGTAACCAATACGATCCAACAAAGATAAACCTACCAGTAGTTCTGGTTTGATGTTTGTTAGGTATCAATCATAATTTCAGCAAACCTGTTGCTGCCTTTTCCTTGTTTAAGAAATGTCAGCTTGTTGTTTTGTCTCAACATCCTTGTAGAGATTATTAGCTTTATCTGCAATCACATTGTTTTGCAGAAAAAGAAAGTGATTTAGGGCACAATATCTTGCACTCTGGAAGTCATGCATCACTTCTAAGACCATGGAGAGACCATCCTTGTGTGCCAGTTTTTCCTGCCCATCTTTGCCCACTTCCAGATCAGCAGTGAAACCCTCAAATTCTCCCAACAGCACCAAGTTCATTTGGGAGCCAGAACGGGTGAAGATGGAAGAGGCCAGGCTATGTATGAGCCACAGACGGGCAGGCCTAGTTTAAGTCCCAGTGTGAAAAAGAACTTAAAACCATAAGTTTTTCATCCTGGATTCCTTGCTCAGATGAGATTTTCTATATCATCCCCTTGGAAAAGGCTTCCTCAGCTTCACTGGAGAAACACCACCCACCTTTTCTGGATTGTGGGGGGGGGGAGTCTATCAATCATCTGCACAATACAGCAGTAATTGAAGTTATTTCAAAAGTCCACACTTGAACAGCTAACGTGAAACTAATGTTTCTGGGAACAGACTTATAAATGAATAACTGCTACATTGACGTGTAATTATATGGTGAGGGAATCTTTTTCTCTAACTTACAAGTCCTATAAAGGGAACGGAGAGGCGGTTGGTGTTTAATTACACATTTGCTTGCTTGTTATTTTCAAAGGGCTCTAATCCACCAGGAACCCATTTAGTGTAGGTGAAGCTTGAGGAAGGGTATCTAATAGGATAAAAAGAATCAGATATTATAAGGAACATTTGACTATGTAGCCAGATTTCTTGCTTTGAGAAATTATGTAAAAAATGGAACTGACATCCAACATATAATTGAGAGAAGCGACTGCATCAAAATGAGCGGCCTGGCTAAAAATAAGGGAAAGACCCAAGATCTAAAACAGGTAATCTTACACAGGGAGGAGTTTCCAGTTGGCTATTAATAAGACTTAATGTGATTATGTGTAAGATTTTAATCTCCCCACCATCTTTCAGGCTCTCCTGTGTTCCTTGGAGCCCAATAAAAATAAAAACCCAACCAGACAGAAAACAGGCCTCCCGTCAGCTGGGTCGGCTGCCCTTAGCATCGGCCTCGCTTAGCTGTTCCATTGGCCCCAGGCAGCCCTGGCCCCCCCTAACCCTCTTGGAGGAGAGTGGAGCTGCTGAGAACATTCGGACAACAGATCCCTCTGCCCCTTCCCCCACTCCGAAAGGACCTCGGTTTGATTCCTTCCTACAAAACTTTCACCCCTGGGCCTCGGACTCCACTGGCCTCTGCAAACGCCACCAGAGCCAACAATGCTGCCAAGCAATTGCCAAGGCTTTTGTTGTGGTCAGATCTCAGGAAAAAAGATGCGCATCTTAAGGTTTTGCATTTTTGCAGCGTCCACTTTACCACCACTTAATAATGGGATATATGATGAAAAAGGCCTTCCTCCTTCGTGGGGTTAATTCGATGGCGGCAGCCGCCAAGAGGTTCAGACTTGAATTGACCCAAGAGATGGAGGAGCCCAGGTCAGAAAATCCAACGTCTTGATCCCTGTAATTGGCAGTGGACAATTCAGCAAGTACTTCATTTATTTACTTGGTTTATGTGCAGTTTTTCTGTTTTCAGTGAACTGCTTTGCTTCAGCTGAATGACGAGAGCAAAGACTGTGCCAGAGCCCCAGGTCACTTTCCAAGAACACCGGAGTCCCTAAGTCCTTAAGGGTCCTGCATAGTGCCTACCGCCCCCATTTATTCGCCCCCATTTCCTGTGTTCATACTCATGTTTATTCTGATACTTATTATCTTGTAAACGATTGACAAATAAATAAAAAATAAGGTTAGTCTGGTGTTCTCTCTCTGCTATTTCACAGGGCCGTTCTGTGTCGGACTGCTTGGTAGTGAAAATGGGGAGGGGGTTGATAGCATTTGTTCAGCTGCTGTACTGACACACAAACTGTCACTCAGAATCAATTGCCTCAGTTGTTTCATCCTTTGGCATTGAAGCAACAAAATCAGGAAGGAAGGTGCACTTTGATTTAAACATCTGCTTAATAACTGTAATGAGTTCTCCACTTCTGCCCCATTTCTTTTAATGGAGTTTGACTCCTGGGATCCACAGCCGAGGGTCCAACCTGCTTCATGGACCGAGCATCAGCTCTTCAACCTGCACAGCTGGCCAGAAGCAACAGCTCAGAAAGGAACACACAGGGGGGAGGGGGACGGACTCAAACCCCCCTCGGCCCCTTCCTAGGTGGATTCTCATGCCTAACGTTAAATGGCTTAACAGAATTGGCTGGTCTGTGGAAGCACCAAATACAGAGATATTTTTATACTTTGCTAAACATCTCCAGCTGTTTACTTTGCATAGTCTGAATTATTTACTTCTCAATTTCCTATTGACAAAAGGGAATTTGGTCCTTGTTACAAGAGAAATGAGCAGCTCTTTGCAAAGCACCAATTTAAATGTTGAAGTAGAAAGAAAACCCGCCTTTCCATCGAGTTCAAGCAGAAGAGGGCTTGACTATTTCACCACCCAACGGTGTTAAGCCTCCTCACATGCGTTTCCAGAAGCACGAAAACAAAAGGAGCAAAAACAACATTTTTGCCTGACCCCGAGAGCTGAGCTGCCCTGAATTTTATCGCAGGGCGGATCTCAGGACAGCCTCTCCCTGTGCTTGCAATTTGTGCCTTTTTTAGGTAAGTCAACTCCGTCGTATGGGAACATATGAAAAATGCCAGGCTGAATTGGGTTCAAGTGGGTTGCCCTCTCTCTCTCTCTCTCGCTTGCAGCATCGCTCGGCCAAATGCCCCACGACTGGCTGAAAGGAGCTGCTGGTTTCTCCCTTCTCTGTCTTCAGCTCTCAGGAGAAATTGCTTTGCACGGAGGTTCCTGTCTGCTGCCGCCTGGACTTGATCCTGTGGCAATGGAAGCTGCAAAGGTGGCTCTGTCTGTTGTATCCACCCCTCTTTTCTTTTGGTCATTTTAAATCTTCAGCTATTCCAGCCACAAGGCCCAAAAGACGCTCTGTAAAACCTGCTTCAGGTGGCTGGGGGCTGTTTGCCTCCCACACTCTCAGGGGAAACAGAAGCTGTTGTGGGAAACATTTAAAGCTCCTTATTATGGGGACAGGAATGACACAATTTGTTCCAATGGAGCAAAGTCCCCCCTCCCCCATGCTAATTTCCACTTTAAGACGCTAAGCTGTAATGTTTTTAATTTACTTTTTTAGCGCCTTGGAAGGAGGTCTCTGCAGGCAGGCGGCCGGCTGCCTTGTCTTCAGCCTGTTACTTCACGTCCCGCCATGAACCAGTTCTAGGAGATGGACCTTTTCTGGAACTGCAGTTGTCAGTGTGACAGGCTGCTCCTAGCCTGCAAATAGCTGAGCAGCTTTCTTAGAGGTGCTTGCAAGCAAGGGGAGGGGAGGTTACTCTTAGGAGTTTCTAGGGGAAAAACCCTTATTTTTAAAGTATTGAAAAGCTACTTCCAACAGGTCAATTTAAATTCGAGCCATGCAGCTTTCAAGGAGAATCTTTCCTTCCATTTCACCCATGGAGGTTTCTTCCTGCAGCCGGTCTGGATGTGAGCAATTAGGGTCTGCAACAATCTGACTTTTTCTGAAAAGGCTGCGCGACCCCAAAGCCCCCACTTGAAGAAGGCAATCTGCTTTTGCCCGTGAATTTCTCAGCCTCCCTCCCTCCCTCGCCTGGTTTTTAGAGGAAGGGACAGAGCAAAGTGGGCGGTTGATCTCCTGCCACGCAGGTTTGGGATCCTGCAAGATCTTGATGCCTCTTTGTCCTTTTGAAATAGAAGGGAAAGGAAAGTGGTGGGGGAGGGGGCTGAAGCCCAGCCTTTGTCTGTGAGGGAGCCCCACTGCCCAGGCAGGTGGGAAGACCAAGGACGGCTGGGGCGGCAGAAAGGGGCCTGAGGGACGGGGAAGAGTTGGCAGAGGAAAGCTCACCAACTGACCAGTCCCACCCACCTTGACCGCCACTCTGTAAAATCTCAACTGGGGCAGAAAGGTTGGCGAAGGAAATGAAGGCTACGCAAGGAATGTGAGCAGTTTTCAAGGACGCTCTTTCTGCCACCTCAAAGCCAGAGGCTGGTTCTGCTGGCTGGCACCACCAGACGTACGAAGGGCAGTAAAACTCTCCTCTCTATCCCAGCCGAGCGTTTATGAGCCATGCTAGACACCAGGTCGCTTCTCTTGGGAGCAGCAAAAGGCCATTTCTGCACGGAATACATGTTCTTTAAAGCAGAATGCAATCGCAGCAAACTTTATCACCACTTCAGTAAATAATTTAGGCATAACAATATTCCTTAACAGTGCAGTGAGAAATTACTTCTGGGAGCTTAATCCATTGCGATTTCAGTAGTACTCGTTGCACAAGTTATTATTGGCAGTGTGTGTGCATGTGTGCAACTATGTGCGTGCATGTGTGTTCTTTGCTCTTGATGTTCCCAATGGACACAGTAGAACTTACGTGACTGACATGGAATAATAGCTGGATGCGATGCAGGTGAGGCGAACTCCAGATTTCTGACCCACCTGAGACCACTCCAGAATGGGGTCCCCTATTTCCCTTTTGATGGCAGGTCAGAAGAGACTCAGCAGTCTACCTGAGAGGGAACCTTTTGATCTCAAAAATGGGCCAGGCAGCAAGGAACCTGCAGACCAACTGCTGCCTAGCCTGGCATCTTCTAATGGTTTTGTATCACACCTGCCTTCTTTTCCCATTGTAGATGAGAAGTTGGGATGCTCATCAATGCAATTCAGAATCTGCCCCAACTCAAGACACTTGGTGCACTGCAGACATGCAAGCGGTGTGTCCCCAGCACTCACGGAACCCCCTGCGTCCCCTTTTCACACCTCATTCACTCACCCAGATTTGCTTCTGTCCGTGGTTTCAGGGGGGCTACACAGAGGAGATCTCTGGAAGATTGCACCCTTCCTGCGACCGCCCAGGTTGGCAACTGCTTGCGGCCCCCTGTCTCTGGGTGTGCTGCCCCACAGTACCCACCTGATTCTCCGAAGGCCTTTGGGGTCACCCTGTTGCAGGTAAAGGAGGCTGTGGGTGCTGGAAGGCCTTCTGGTCAGATTACCCCACAATGAATATTAGGTTTCTCTGGCAGCTGCGGCTGCAGTGCAAGCATCATTCTGCTCCTGAAGTTCAGAGCAACTTTCTTCAGGGAAAGTGTAAAAGGCGCCCCTGCCCCCCACGGGTGCAAGCCCCCTCCTGCTCCAGGGCCACCTTCAAGTAGCCCTTGGACGGCACTCCACAGCTTCCCGCCTTCCCGCAAGAGCACCAGGCTAGAAGTGGCTGATGGGCACGTGAAATGCACCCTCTCCCTCCCACACGGAACTTAAGATGCCCACAGATTTCTCTCCAGCGTGGCGGCATCTGTGGATCCAGAGACGTGGGTGAAAGAGGGAGGATGCCTCGGGTGCTTCTCCACAAGGCAGCTCCGAGAGGAGCGCATATTCCACGCTGGGCTCCTCTGTGGGGCATTTTTAAAAGAAGCTTCCCCCGTTATCCTCATGATGTCGCAGCAAGAGCGGAGGGGGCAGCAGAAGGCAAGAGGAGGGAGGGGAAGGGAGGAGAGAAGAGGCGGCGTGCGTGCGTGCGTGCGTGCGTGGGGAAAGGGAGGGCCTCAGGATTCCGCCTTCTCTTTCTTTTTGCTTTTCTTCAGAAAGGAGGGGGCCCGGAATTTCTTCTTCTTCTTGGAGGGAGACTTGGAAGGGGACCCTTCGGGGCTCACGGGCCCGCTGGTGACCGACTCGGTTTTGTCCTTTGGGCCCTCGGTGGTGTCTGCGTTGGTGGTCAGCTGGCTGATCCCCTTGCTGAGCTGCTCTTCAACTGCTTGCTCGTCCTCCTTCCCGTTGACCTCCACCGCCTCTGGGCCGGCCTCGTCGGTTGCGGCAGCATCAGCAGGCCCCTGGTTGCTGCCCGGCTTCTTCCCGCCTTGGAAAGAGACAGAAAGGAGTGCTGAGCGTTTACACCCAGGAGCTGAGCACCGAGAACCCGGCCCTGCGAGCCCCAAAGGCTGAGGCGGGAGATGCCGACCAGATCCTGGCCACTCTGGGCCTCTGGCAGGCTGGCGAAGAAAGTAGAGGGGACGGGAAAAGCTAGGCCTGCAGCAGGGACAACTACCTGGGCTGGGGCTGGGGGTGTTGTTTTGTTTTTTAAAGTCACGATGGTGCCTGCCCTGCACAGACACATGTAAAGAGGCCCAGGGCTCCCATCCTGGGGTCGCTCCCCCCGCCCCCCCCCCCTGGGCACCGCTGGTCTGGAGGAGCAGGGGGAGGAAATACAAAACCAGCCTCCCCAAGCTGGCGCCCTCGGGGTGGGCTGCACAAGGCCCTTCCCCCTCAGTGGGTGATGGGAAAAGAGCCCAGCATAACTGTAGGGGGGGCTGTTGGGGGCGCCTGGGGGCCAAAGAGAGGCATCAACCAAGCTTCTGGATAGCAGGATCAGAATTGAGAAGTCCGCAAGAGCCCTTACTGTCCCAATTGGGTTGTGTGTGGCGGGAGAGAAGGGCCAAACTCCCCCCCCCCCGGGGGGCTGAAACCCTGCTGGACACTCACAGACCGTGAAAGCCCCACGTTGCCTCCTGAGGCTCCTGGCGGATGAAGCTCTGCCCCATTCATAGCCCCCCCCCTCTTTATTCTTGCCGTTTATGGAACCGCCCTGGGTGGGAGGAAGCCGGTTGCTGACATTTTCAGAATCTCTTCCTCCCTGGGGAGGGCAGGATTTGGTTTTGAGGGCTTGTTGGGAGGCTGCATTTCCAAAATGGGCGTACAGGACCGTGAATTAAGTAGATGTGATTTAAATCAAATCCAGTGAAAACTTCCATCATAAACATCTCATTCTGTCATGAAACATTACAACTGGACAGCTATTTTTGTTATGCCCATAGCTTGGTGGGGGAGGGAAGGTGGGGGGGGGGGAGAATGGCATTGTGCATTCTTGAGGCCTCGAGCTGTGCATGGGGCTCAGCGGATCAGCATACCTGCCAAGCAGGTGAACATCCCACTGTTAATGGGGGCTGAAGGACTCCTTTGCCTGGAGCCATCTGCTCAGGTGCAGCAGATGCGAGGTCTTGACTGGGGCTGCTACACTTGGAGCCTCAGAGCTAGGAAACAGTGACTGGTTTCTACCTAGGACTACAGACAAGTTCCAGGGATGATTGATGGGCCACGGAGCAATGGTGCACACTGCAAACATCCAGGAAGCTTGCACAGTTAGGAGAGAATGTATCTCCCCCTCTACATCGGACTCAGTTTAGGAAGGAAACTGGCTCTGAGGTTTGGGGGTGCCCAGGATAGGAGGGTAGGAGGGTAGCTGCTGTCCCAGGTGCCTGCGAATTGGGGAGCCCCTGAAGCTGGTTCCTTCTCCCTCCAATCGTCATGGAGCTGCATAAAGCACTTTTTTTAAAAGGAAAAGAAACACCTGGGGGGAAAACACCCATCATTACAGGCAGTTCACCCATCGAGTAACAGGTTCTTGCAGGAAGAGTCCCCAGGGGGGACTGTCGGACCAATTTTCCTTCGCCTGGTGTCTTCCAGAACTTCAATCGGGCTAACTAGAAATTCTAGAAGTTTCCCACTCAACTTCCTGGAGGAGGGAACTTGTGACAGGGGTTCATTTGGTACGAACTCCTTCCTCTTGTGCATCTCTCCGGAACATCTGAGTCCGTCCTCCCCCCAAACCTTTTGCAAGCTTCCTGCATGCCCAGCTAAGTCACTTCCTGTGATCATCATGCCCCCCAATCTATGACTTCCCACAGAGCCTTTCCTGCTCCAGCAACCCACGGCCTTGCTCGGCCCAGCGCACCCCCTCCTTCCCCCCCCACCCCCCAGGGAGGTAGCTGGAAAGGGAGAAAGCAGCCTCTCTATACTTACTAAAGTGACAAGTATTCAGAGCCAGAGGCAACTCCTTGGATGAAAGCAACACATGGAAAGAGAAAGGGAGACATTGTGGAGACAAACACGCCAAACACAAAGGGGCAGAATGAGACAATGGCAAAGAGAAAGGGAGAGAGAGACAGAGAGAGAGAGAGAGAGAGAGAGAGAGAGAGAGAGAGAGAGAGAGAGAGAGAGAGAGAGAGA
>JANHFT010004293.1:86620-100047 GCA_032467955.1 Pseudoxenodon macrops | reverse complement strand
GGGAGGGGGGGTTGGACTAGATGACCTACAAGGTCCCTTCCAACTCTGTTAATCTGTTATCTGTTAAGTAAATTGTCATCTGTTCACACTGAGTTACAATGTCAATCCCAGCTGCTGTTAAGTGAATCACCCACAGTCATGAAGTGTGACAACATATGACGGTGACTTCCTGCCGGCTTCCTTCTTGACTTTGCATCTCAGAAGTTGGTCGTGAAACTGGCAAATGGTGATCAAGTGATTGCAGGATGTTGCAATAGCTGCATCGTTGAGGACCAGTTGTAAACCTCCTTTTTCAGTGCTGTTGTAACTTTACTCACCGAATGAGTGGTTGATAAGCGAGGACTACCTGTGTCATCCTCAAAAGTGTGAAAGTCTGTGAATTCAATTCCCAGTAGAGGGTTTGAACCATCTAACTATCTACATCTGAAGACTCCCAATTAAGAACAACACTGGTCCCATGGTGCCTCCCAGTGGTCAATGTAACTGAAAACTATTATCTGTTTTCTTAATAAGACTTAACAATGGTACAATAATTTAGAGTATCCAGAGTGCCTTGCAAACGTTTTTGCAATAGCTTTTTATAGTTTCTAGTTCCAGTTCAGTACTTTAAGAGTGAATTTAGGTCTGTGTGTAATGCTCCAGGGTGCCCAGTCTCCAAAATATAAGAGATCATTCACTGGATTTCTTATCTTCCTCTTGACAAGCTTTTACCTTCAAGACAACCAAGAATTCATATATGCCAGTTTCGTGTTTTGGAACTGGAACCATTTTGACAAATGTCCAATTTGCAGCTGCCAGGGGCTTTCAAAGCAAATGACTCACAAAAAATGATTTTTCTATTTCTTATATGTTCTCTCTCATTCCCTTCATAAATGACACCCTAGGTAATAAAAAAAAAGTAGGGCTTTTCTGCCAGTGTAATTTGTTGCTTCCTTTTTATAAAATTATCCAAATTCTCTAAAAACATTCCCAGCTGTGTAATGTTTAGGGGGTGTGGTGCAGAGGTCGGTTCCTACTGGTTTGGACCGGTTCTACCAAGTAGGTAGTAGACCGCTGGTGACATCACAGAGCTGATTTTGCTCCGTGGGCGCTGCCATCTTTTTTTTTTTAATGTACATTTTTTGGGGATTTTTCTTCTGCGCATGCACAGAAGCCAAGTTTGCGTGCATCGCCATCTTGTTTTTGAACCTTTTTTGGGGGGAATTTTTCAGGGCTTTTTTCTACTGTGCATGTGCGCGTGCGTGAGGCGCGTGCGTGCATGAGGTACGTCTATGCAACGCAGGAGGCAGTGAACTGGTGGCAAGGTAAGTTAGAACCCACCCCTGGTGTGGTATGTTAATAATACCTTTTTGGCCCACTGCGCCCCCCTATATTTTGGATGGCTGGACTTTGGGGAAGGGCTTTTCACATAATTCTTTACAAAAATAATTTAGACAGTTCATAAAGGCGTTTGGCCCTTGTGTGTCACTTCAATTCTTTGCAGTACAGCTACTATGTTCAAGGGATGCTCATAGAATTTAGAGAGCTGAAAAACCAAGAGGAATTTAACTGCTGTTGTAAGCAAACACATACTCACTATCAACCAGAGGAGATTCTCAGGGCTTTTTATATTAAACCAAATGGTTGCCCTTTGACCCCTGGAGGGAGTTTCATACTGCCTCCCATGGCTTCCGTATCTCCTGAAGCAAACAAGATAGCTCTGAACAAAAGCAATCTCTCATTTAAACTTTCCATGGGACCCAAACATTTGCTATGATAGCAGCTCTCATTGTTCCTGCTTGACTACAGTTTGAACATTGACGATCTCATGATATTAACAGGGAGCCAGTTGGTGTAGATAATATTTGCACTGGAAACTGGGAGATCATGGGTTCCAGTCCTCCCCTAGGCACTGAAGATGGCATGGTGATGTTGTGCCAAATAAGGGCAGAATTTAACTCTTAATAATTTAAAAATTACAGAAGGGTCATTTCTACCTGTATCGTCAGTCATTATACGTATGTAGATTTAAATTTCATAACAAGAGTTTAGCAACCAGGAAAAAGTATTGCTGATTCTACTCCAAAGCTGTGTTGTTTATCACAATATTGAAATTCTGGCTACGAGGTGCTGAGAAATCACATTGTATGTGAAATTTATGATGAAGGATTTTCATGATGGAGATTTTCGCCTGAACCAAAATAGACATTGGAAGTGAAACTGCACCAGGATCACTCAGGATAACCAAGATCCCAGCTGTATCATATTTAGAATGTGTAACAAGAATTGCTTATAACATTTGGCTTAAAATGCAGCTGCCCCTCAACATAACAATTGTATGATGACATTTTCATCCATGTGTTTCCTGTTACCAGTAATGGAAGAAAAAAAAACACATCTTAGATAACTTAGTTCAAAGAATCTTTACATAGTTCTCACACCTTTGGCAGCCCTTAAAAGTAATCATACATTTGTATTTTCAGCATAAGGGACCCACAATATGAAACTAGACCCTTAACATCTGGAAGGAATAGATAGAAATCATTGTGAGAGAAAAAAAAACCTCATGTGGGAGTTTTAAATTGGAAAACTAAAACTCCATCCCATCTGTATCATTTTAAAGGTTTTTTTTGTTCACAAAATGGAGATTTCTGTATTTTCAATCTATTTCATCATATTTGTCAGAATTCAGTTTATGATTGATATGATGGAAAAAGCTGGTGCTTTTATTATTCAGGTTATGTTTCACTTCCCACAGGAAAAAGTAATCTAGATTTTTCTCAAAAACAGCTCATTGAGGCAACAGAAACATTTGCCACAGCTACGTCAAATCCCATTCTGCTGCCTAATATTTTCTTCTTTTTCTAAAACAAATAAAGAAGCAAAATAATTGCACAATCAATGAACACGTGTTCAGAGTGACATATCTCTGTCTGAATTACTTTCAATTTGCTCTTCTCTTTAATAGTTTAATGTTCCACAATTATTAGTACAATTGATGTTTAATTTAGCACAATTAGTTTAATAGCACAATTGTTAACACAGTTGATGATCAGGCACTCAGCTGCCTTGCCAAACTTCTCAGGCAAGATAGGATGGAGGCAGGGTGCAAGGAGAAATGTATAGAAATTGACTCTTGTGCAAAAACTTCCACTTTCATTTCATGATGAAAAAATGTGTCCTAAATCCTAAATCTACTTAATTTAGATTACAATCCCCCCTCTTTGTTCAAGGACTGGAGGCAGAGGTGGATTCCTACTGGTTCTATCCGGTTCTATAGAGTAGGTAGTAAGTCCGCGATGATGTCACAGAGCTGGTTCTGTTGGTGGCTCTGTGGGCACCGCCATCTTGGATTTTGCTTCTGCGCATGGACAGAAGCTAGTTTTTGGCTGTTGCACATGTGCTCGCTCTCACGCTTTGCATGCGCGCTTGAGGCGTGACCCTGAGCAAACCGGCGGTAAGAAGATTCAGAACTCACCTCTGACTGGAGGGTAAGGCAAACAAATGGCCCATGTCCTTATTTGCAATGGGGCCATTTTATAGAGAATACCTACAAGAGATTTACTATTCATGGCTTCTGTTGAAAAATAATTTCTTCTTTCATAAAATACTATGGGGCAGAATAAGAAAGCCTTTTCTATAGTGGAAAATAATTCAGTTGTAGATTATTCCTCTCAACTTAGATTTTTTCCCCCACTCTGAAACACAAATAACCAGGCTCAAATGATCCTACTTTAGACACGTTATACAAAGACTTAGACCTCTGAGAAAAGTTATAATGGTGGGAAAAGTGGAAGGAAAAAGAAGAAAGGATGACAAGCAGTAATGGGAATGTGTTCAGTTACTGTGGTGATGGGTACATGGTTGGAAAACCTGAAACACCAAGTTAAGGACAGATCATCATGGAGAAACTTTATTGATGTGGTCACTAGGAGTTGACATTGCCTGCATGCCACATAATCAGTCAGTCAATCAATTAATGTCATTACAGTCTATAAATCCAGACATTTATATGTGCGAAAAGCTGTTCTACTCATATGAATCTGCCAACAGGTCACAGTCATCTTCTTTATAATATCACCGAAAAAGGTGGGAATATAAGCCAGAGCGTTTTCTGTCATGGCACCCCAATGATAGAACTTAAACTACAGTAGTCCCACATTTGACAGATTTCAGGTGGAAAAACATTTTTGTTCACAGATCTAACAGATCTTAGTACAATACCTAAATTTTTAGGTACGATACCTAAACAGATGCTAACAGATCTTAGTACAATACCTAATTTTTTTAAACTGTTTTTTGTGTTTGAGGGTAGCATCTGCCTTTTACTTTACTACATAGCTTAGTTTTTTGAGGTTTTATATATTTTGTTAGGAAAAGATTTTCATCTGCTTTTCATCTGGGATCTTTCTGAGACTAACCAGTTGTCCAGAAATACTTTTAGAAATGATACAAGATCAGCTGAGTCCTAGATCTAAATGCAATTTAGACATGCTATGTATATATGGTATGTGAAATACAAAGAAAGAGCAATGAGAGTGCCTTGTGTAGAGAGGTCATGTTCCAAATAAGCTCTTAGGGGAATTATGAGAAATTTGGCTGAGAAAGTTATTGGAAAACACAAGGAACATTACAGTAAAAATCCCACATAATACTAACAAGAAAATTTTTTAAAAAAAATATACAAGACAACACATAGGTGTACTATTGCCTTGACTAGTTTGCATGACTGCAAATTTCAGTATGAGATAGTTTTGTCATATAAACCACCCAGAATACCAAAAGGGAAATTAATGCCATCAGAAACATTGAGTGCTGGTGAAGGGACTTTCCACAGTTCTAGCTTTATGCCAAAGGGCTGGCATTTTAATCTTCTACAATTCCCTATTGTGGCAGTGAGATGAATTGAAAACATTCATTCATAACTGTTCACCGCTGCCCCTCAGAAGCGGCGAAGGTAGGAAGAGGCCACGTGAGGGTTTTCCACTCAGCCTTGGTACTCCACGCACTCAAGAAGATGATTTGCCCACATTATCATGGTGAAGCCAGCAGTAAACATGAGTTGCTTTGTGGATAAAGTAACACGCAGAACAGTCTTGGGAAAAGAGACTCCCCGGTTATCTTGTTTCCCTGATGAGAATTAGGTGAGATGAAATGAGACAAAGAGACTAATGAGCAGACTCTTACCCAGTCACTGTTAGTAAATAAAACTCCTCTTTAGTTTGCCAGGCAGCAGGGAATTCTTTGGTTGGTTTCTGTCCTCTCATTTGTCCTCTCCTTCAAGAAACTATTTGCCCCTCTGGCAGAAATATTTACGTAGGGAGTCAAAGCCTGCAGCCCTCAACACACTGGAAATGAAGTCTAATTGGAGTAAGTGGGATTGCTTCTGCATAGGCAAGATTTTGTTTATATTAAAAGGCAGGTTGGGCCTGGGGAGGGAACAGTTGAAACCCAGGGAAGACTCTTGAAATTCAGGCTGCATCCTCTGAGGCTGTTGCTTCAATTCTGTGGAGACCAAGGCGTGCTGAAGGCCCAAAGGACGGACAATGTTCCACTTTGGAGTGGTCCCTATGGTCCTGCCCTGGAACCATAGGCATCACTCCAAGCTGGAACATCTCTGACCATCTTCAGAGCTTAAGAAAAAATCCAGAAGCATTGCAAATGAAAATATTATTTAACCCTTTTTAAATATATAAATAGATTGGGTACTTTATTGCAAACAAAGGTCTAATTGGGGAATCAAAAGTTCAGTGCTTAGGAAAAGAAACCTACTTCTGAATCAGCAGTTTAAAAGAGCCATTGTTAACTGTAATCGGAAATAAATCCTCCATATATGAAAAATAGCAATCTTTGGCCAAAAGAGAGAAAAAAGATCAACAGTCTCAAATAATTCTCAGTTTTAAAAAAACCATTAATATCATTGGAATAATAATTCAAAAATAAGTTAGTACTTTCACTGTTGTTTTTTTTTAAAGCAGATACAGTGAAAACACTGGCATAAGCATTTTAAAAATGGGTTATATATTATTTGCTCTCATTCCATCCTTTCTTTAGGAGCTTAGAATAGCATACAGTAACTCACCACTCCTACAGTTTATGCCCGTGTGCAATTCTCCCAACATCATCTGACCATCTTCATAGCTGACAGATGATTTTGGCCTCAGTGAAATGTGACATTCTACTTTCTCAGCAATGGTCTTTGACTCACTATTAATTTTCTGTTTGCGACCTCAGCAGCTATAAAGCAAGTAATTGGCGGAAGACCTTTTCTACGCTGCTAGTAGATTTGTTAGTGAGTGAGTCGTCTTAATTTGCATGCCTTACTGATATTAAAAGAGTAAGATGACATTTAGAGGATGGTATTCTTGAAACATTTATCAGGTTTTGGATGATATTTTGTCCATGGAACCATCCATTCCTGATACTAATTAATCAGTTGATTGGACACTAGTGCCAAGAATGGAAAGAAGGAAAGGAGTCCCTGCAGATTTTATTCCATTAATTATTGCCAACCAGAGGTGGATTGCTGCCAGTTTGGACCCGTTCTATAGAACCGTTAGCGGATATTTGCCCCCGTTTGCCGAAACGGCAGTGATGGACGTCTGGCCACGTCTCCGAACCAGTCCTCTGGCAGGAAATCATTATTCCTGGTTGAAATTATCTAAATAAATAACCCTCTGTGCATGCGCACTGCAAAATGCAAAATGCAAACTTCCGGGGTGACCTGAACCGGTAGGGAAGGTAAGTGGAACCAACCCCTGTTGCCGACACTAGAGGGCAGTGCTCATATCTAAGGCTATGAGCTAGCGCTATCTGAAGACATTTCCACGGTATATGTGGCCAGGATTAGTATAAAGTATAAACATGATTTGAATACATGAAATAAGTACGAATAAAAGGGAACATTAGGACAGGGACGGTAGACAGGCTGGTGGGCTTATGAACGCTCCAATGACATCACGGAGCATTGTGGCAAGTATAGAGACAAAAGTTGAGGGGAAATTCTTCAATGCAAGATTGAAACTCAGCATTGATGACATTGGGTGGCTCTCGTGGCAAGATCAGCTTTGGCACTCTGGAGAACTGAGCAAAAATCATACGCGTTCAAAGAAGGCAACCAGTATTAATATATGATTTAGGTAACGATGAATCTTTCTCAGGTTTATCCTCTCATCTCCCCAACCTCAGCATGAACAGGTCCTTGCTAATGGTTTTTAATGTCATGTCCTCACACCATTGCCTCCATCTCATCCCCAACACATATTAAAGGGAGTCTTTTCAGCGGTTCAATTTTAAACTGTTCTGATATATTTTCCTCTCCTCCTGATTTCCCCCCCTTGTGAATCTGATCCAGAATGCTGCATTTGATAACATGATTGGTGTTATGGTTGAGTGTTGGCATCTGCGCAGCTTCTACTGGCTCTTTCAGGCTGTTGCAGACCTGCCCGGTTGACTCTGATCATTGGGCCTTGCCTGCTAGAATCATTTTGGCTGGGATGCAAATGACTCTAGATATCTACCCATCCCAATGCCTGACCGGACCATTCCAAAATGTTTTCTATGGGCACACTTAGACTCATAAACATGTTTACTTTTTTTTGGGAAAGAGTAGTACATCTGGATTTGAAAAACAGGATCAGCACCCTAGAGAATTGTAAACATAATTGTAAATACAGAAGATTGATTTAAGATAGATGAGAAAGCAGAATAGCAGAGTTGGAACGGATCTTGGATATCCCCTGCTCAAGTAGGAAACCCTATACCATTTCAGACAAATGGTTGTCCAATCTCTTCTTAAAAACCTCCAGTGTTGGAGCATTTACAACTTCTGATGACAAACCATTCCACTGATTGTTCTGCCTGTCAGCAAATTTCTCCTTAGCTCTAGGTTGGGTTCTCTCCTTGATTACTTTCCATCCATTGCTTCTTGTCCTGCCTTCAGGGGCTTTGGAGAAAGCCAGATACTGTCACTTGGATGTTGCTGACTCTATTCCAAATGAGCACCTTATAGATATTCTGCTCCTTCTGCCAAGGAAGAATTTCCATGTGGTTGTACTTTTTACTATTCCAAGGGGTACAATTTTGTCTCCTCTACAGCTGCTGCTAGTCACAGCCACTGACTAGCTCCATTACCATTCTTTTGCATGACTAGTCAAGATAGAAGCTTGTCCAGTATCAATGGCTTCCTCCAGCTTCACCCTGTACCTCTCTTCTATTCTTCTGACTTAACAGCAAGCGTAGTTTTGGACACAGGATTGGCACTTTCAGAAGAGATCTATCTAGACTCATATTTGGAACTAGCCCAATTGGCAGGTAACAGGCACAGAGCTCTTCCTTGCCTGTAATCTGTTGGAGAGGCAACTTGACAGGTGGCTAAACCCAGCCATTCTAAGCCCCCCCCTTACATGTTACGAGCAATTGGTTTCAGCTGGCACTGGTGAGGCCTATGGGAAGGGAAACAGATAGAAGACTCTACCAATCAGGTCCATTACATTGACCCACATTCAGGCACTATAAAAGAACATTGCCCTCTTCACTGAATAGGAGGTCTGTGATGAAAGCAGTTCATTAGTTTTTAAGTCAATATATTTTTCTCTTGGCTCACAAACAGGAGGAGTCTGGGGGGAGGGGGCTGCAATGTCACAGGGTCCACGAAGGCTTGAAGAAATGTTGTGATTTAAATATTGAGTTAAGTCTTGGGGTCTGTGGCCACAAAAGGTATTTAAAGGGGGTCCATGGTGAAGAAAAGGTTGAGAACCACTGGAATAGTAACTTCTGATCTAGATAGCAATAGCAATAGCACTTAGGCTTATATACCTCTTTACAGTGCTTTACAGCCCTCTATAAGCTGTTTTACAGAGTCAGCCTATTGCCCCCCAACAATTTGGGTCCTCAATTTACCCACCTCAGAAGGAGGGAAGGCTGAGTCAACCTTGAGCCTGGTGAGATTTGAACTGCCAAATTGCAGGCAGCTAGCAGTCAGCAGAAGTAGCCTGCAGTATTGCACTCTAACCACTACGTCACGGTGGCTCATAATTTCTGCAATCACAGAAATTCCAGAAGAGGGGAAACCTACCGTCCCTCCAGAATGTTGCTGTAGTAAAACTGTCAATACTCCCAGCCTGCCTATGCAATATTTAAAAGCATGTCTAAAAATCTCAGGAGCATCAGCCGCATGGCCTCAGCTAATGCTATGTGACCAACTGGCATTATAGCCTTATCCAAACCTGGGATTCTAGAGCACAGCCTTAGGCATAGAAATAACAGGAACCTCAAACTGATCTTAGTTCTCAGTTTCTAAATTGCAACGAGAGTAATCAGACAACAAAGAGAGGCTAGTCTTTTCCCTATGGCCTTAAATCAATTTTATAGAAGGAATCACTTACTAAAATAAGTGGTTTTGATCCTGGGATTGAAGATCCTGTGCAAAGAAACATGTTTGCAGGCTAGGAAAAAAAAGGCTCATGTCATAGTACATTTATAAAAATACAATGTCACTTATTTTTTTATTTCCATTTGAACATCAGTTATAGATAGCAGATGTTAGACTCTTCTGAGCAAGCTTCTCAATTGTTCCATCCACACGATGGTAAAATACCATATGGACACTTAATACATTGAAAGTAGTTTAGTCACATCACAATTCCAGAAGGGATCATCACTTTAATACAAAAGAAAGAGCCAAGTGAGTGAAGGGGACAGTACTATCAAGGTAGAATCGTGTGGATTCTTAAAATATACTCATTTCACACGTGGAAAACCCTGGAACTAAAAGATGAAAAGCTACACAAACATTCATTAAAATATTGCTAACATTTTCAACAAAACACTGTTTTAATAAAACCCAGGCAATAAAGAACATATATGGTTACCTGGGCACAATTCTCTCTGATGTACACACATTCTATTTATCCCAGCGGACATGTGTGCAAATGTGCATTAAAGTAATCCTTACAGTTTATTATGCATGAGAAATATAAAGCATTAAATGGAAGCTAAACAGCCACTGCAGGAAATTTAGGAAGGCTTTAGTTTAGCAGGTGTCACTTGACTAAAATCATCTTGTTACCTGCCTTGTGACTTTGCTTGCCTTCTACTAGCGTGGTCAAAAACACCAGCTGCCTAGCTAACAAATTGAAGGTGAATGTTACAGCTACATATGTAATAATTTTTGTAGCCATATTTAAAAGGTTTTGTGTTGAGCTTCTCTTTTTTCTTGTCAAAGCCACAATTATCCTTCTGCTACTAATGAAGAATACTGTAGCTCCTTTAGAAGATTATGGCCCAATCGTTGGGGATCTTGCCACAAGATTCCTATAAACCGGCAGCTGTGGATTTATTCTGACATAGAGGGTCCTTTGCTTAAACATTCATGAATCACTAAAAATGCATTCAGTATATAGTCAGATCACCATATAATTAATAAAGTGACTTTTCTATTAAAGTGAAAGGATTTCATTAGGCTTAAATCTAGGTTATAGAGTAGTATTAGAATGTAGTACTAGAATTTGATAAAGTAAAATTATCTGCTAAATTATTGTTTTAAAGGCATATTATATAAATGTGCCAACTAATTTTTAATCTTATCTTTGGCTCACAACTACACTGAATTGCCAATAAACATTATTTAGAACTTTGATAATTATATAAATAGGCTACAATACAAATGGAAGAAAATACAAGACAACTCTTTAGCATGGTAAATTCTTTGCATATAAAGAAGCAAATAGCTCATATACCTAGAACTGAACAGTTATTTTGCTGGAAAACTATTACATGTAATTCCTTTCCCTCCCCCGCCCCATTTAACAGTAATGTACACAATCTACACAAGTGAATTTCTAAAAAATACATCAATATTATAATCTATTACAACAACTCAGCTACTACTATTCTCCTGATATGACAGCTAAAGGGATATACATACAGCTAAACTACTTGTTTGGATTTGCTTTCTTCTTTCTTTTCCATATATTAGAGAAGCATCAATAAATAATGTTTAAATAACATTCGCCATTTACCATCGTTCCTAAGAATCTACATTTAAAAAAATGTTTCCTGCCCCAGCTTTACCAGGGAGCTTTTATCACCTGTAAACTGGTTATCATGTTACTTACTCCTTGATAGAAAATACTTACTTCTTGATAGAAAGAACAGGCCTCTTACACTCCAGTCTGAAAAAATATGAGAATCTAACATGCTGGGTAAATGTATACTGATTTCAGTGGATCTTAAAAATATATCATACGGGGTTGGCCTTGTCCATTAAAATTAATACAGAGTAAAGATATGGACTCCAGTATTATGGCTGATGATATTTCAGTAAAATCAGTAGAATCAATGCTTCAGTACTTTACCTGAAATGGGAATGTTGGGCTATCATCTACCAGGGATTGGTCTATTGAAGCCCCTTTGGTATTAATAGAGCTTCAGAAGAGCAATCCGTGATAGGAAACATCTGGAATGCTTACTATTGTTTATATATTTTCTTTATATACATATAAAGTGTATGTTGTGTGTTTGTTCTGTTAAAATATGTCTACACACACCATACATCATCACACTGTACATATAGTGCAGATTTCTTAGTTAGCTATCTTAATATAATTTGTTTTCGGGCAAACTAGAATTACCAGGTCTAACTAGCTGAATGATACATTTCAAAATAATATGTTTATCCTTTGGTAAAATAATAAATCAGTTCCTATATACTATGGAAGCGGGCACTATTGTTTTTAAAGAGAGGGTCTCAGAAGAATCAAACACTTAGAAAGCGATCATCTTAAAATGTATTCTACAGAACTGGTTAAAAAACAGCCAGGACTGGAAAAGAGAGCTCTAGAGAAAAACTATGGTTCAACTCATGTGGATTACAGATCTTGCCCCAGCCGTTCTATTTCCTCAATCAAGAAGTCAATATCCGACTTGGAGGCTGCAGGATTTGAAATCACCATTCTGAAGAAGTTGACTTTCTCTCCCTGAGGCTGATAGCCAACCATTGTGGTACCTGTTTCCATCATCAGAGCTTTGATCTTGGGTGCCACCTTGAGATTGAAACAAGAAAGAAAAAGAGGTTTGGGATTCAGATCTCCCATTTGAGGGAGAAGACTTAGCACACCAGCAAGGAAGCAAGGCCTGATGTAGAGACAATACAGAATGGACGAAGAAGGTATCAGTACATCTGATGGGCAAAACTTTCAATGTTCTCCTGAAATTCTGTTATTTGCAAGGCCAACAGAATGGGAGAGTGCCAAGATATGGAAGGCAGCACTGATGGCACATTGTTGCTTTTATTTTTAACGTTTCTATAAAATATAATCAAGTTACGAAGCTACACAAAACCATATGACCATGTACTTCGACCATATTATTTCCTCTCCTGACAAAAATCCATATTAATTAGAATCATGGAGGACCTCACCCCAAACACTGAGACAGTGTAAGATATTTTGGTACTTGGGGTAGAAAATCCACCTGGCAGTAGTATATAAATAAAAGTATATACATAAACAAAACCAGCAATTCATTGGTTTTTAATGCTTTTGACAAATGTTTTGGCTACAAAATTAAGAAAATAGAGTCAGGGCAAAATAAACAGAACCTCATCCCTAATATAGATGAACTAGAGTGAGTATTGGTTTGTAATTCAATTGGATAATTACAGATCTAACGTTGTAATATCCGTTCTGTTGCTTAGTTATTTTTCAAACAACATTTTGCATTTGGAGGCATATTTAAACCCAAGTAAGTAAACTCACTACTAAACAATAATGCAACACAAGAGAACCATTTAAAAAGAAACAAGTGGCTCTTAATTGAACATATGAATTTCACACTCATCTCCAGTTAACATATTCACTGGATACCTACAGAGTAGATCTACAATATCTAATGCTTTCTACATAGGGTTATAACATAGAAAAGTTTGGGAAAGTTAAGAAAAATCAGGAAATATTAATCTGCAGAGTCACAGGCCTTGCTTCTGAACTGTTTAACCCACTTCCACTGGAGCCTTTCAATCTTTTTGTTTTGTTAAATGCTATAAGGATCTTTGTTTATATATTCTGTTTTTTAAGCAATTATTTCATTTTCTTACATTGTTTATCTTTGTAATGTACATTGACTCAGAAAATCTTTTTTGTAAGTGTTTTACAAAACATTAAAAAAAAAATTACCCTATGTAGTTTTTCTCTTCTTTCCTCAGAGTCTGGCATCCCTCTGAGAGTTGGCGGAATGTACCAGAAACAAACGTTTGTGTGTTCAGGCTATATATCATAAAACAAAATAAGCAAAGATTTTTTTTTTAAATCACAAAGGCAGTTCGTTAATGTACTCATTAAGAGGATTACTTTTCTTTGCTTACACCATTACTGTTGTGTTCTGTTGTATTCCCCTTAATCCCCTATGCATATCCTGATCACCCATTAAGGGTGATTTCCCTCTATCCA
>JANHFT010004293.1:68178-85286 GCA_032467955.1 Pseudoxenodon macrops | reverse complement strand
GTTACAGTCCTGCAGTCGTAAGTGGGAGGAGATGGTGATAGGAACGATGAGAAGTCTAATAGTAACAGTAATGCAGTACTTTGGCCTTTGTGTGAGCAAGGTACCATTTTGCTACTCATTAAAATGTCCCTTTTTTTAGGCTTTTGCATGACCTCCCCCACCCAAAAAGATATGGCTGGTAAGATAGAGTAAGCAATTATACTCAAAATATAGGCAGAATGGGAATTATGGTGCAAATTTCATGAATTGTTTTGCTTAGATATTTAGAAAACTGATTTCTCCTTCCCCCAAGCTTTTTCACCTGGGAGATAACAATATTTAAATCAACAATATGCTTATGTTTTCTAAGAATTTAAAGCCGTGTTGACTTCTGGTTAAGCTTCTATAGAAATGTTCTGCATTTTGCTCATCATTTACCTTAGCTTTCCACATCAACCAGAATTTGAATATATCCACATGGCGTCCACATTGTATTGCTTTGTCTCCAGTGTCATAGGTGATATCATATTGCTTATCTTGTTGAAACAGATATCCTGCACACATCTGGTTGCAACCTTGAAGTATACCCTGTTGTAAAAAGCATGCCTGTTGAACATACGTCAAGCAAGAGATAAATGCAGTGCTGCATGCATTAAACATTACTGCGTATGTGTTTGCTTGAGCTTTTAAAATTGCCATTACAGTTAAATCCTCTTATTTTTCTGAGTCAGTAGAAAATCCCAGCGACAACACACTCCATCCTCCAGCCCCATTTTTTCCCCTCTGCTTCTTCTAGCAGAAGAGATCCTGATTCCAAAGGACCTCACAGCAGAAAAAAAATCCAGTTGGGAAACACAGATGTCAATTATCCATATGATAGTCTACTTAGACCCCAAAGTCTGCTGTATAGTACTGAGAACGTATCAATGGCCCCTTATTTGAGTCCACAAGTGTGGTAAGGGAGCATTTCTTAGTCAAATGCTAACGACCCAACATCTACTACCGGGAACTTTAATCCCACTCACTGCAATTGACACTCAGGAGTGTCTGAACAGGAAAGGAATTTTTGCGGCTCATATATGGCAGATTAAAGGAAATAGAGGGAGGGAGCATTCAATTTACGAAACAAACCTTTTCCCGAAGAAGAATGGCAGAACACTGCAGTAGGACACCCATCATCTTGTGTGGATTCCATGTGACAGAGTTGGCTCTGCAAAACAAGGGAACATGTTTAGAAGCCATGGAATCGGAGGTGGTGATTTCTTATTCTCTAACATCAGGTAGGAGCAGTCTGTTCACCAGTGAGATCAGGGTAACCTGCACATCCACAATGGAGATTATACCATAACTAAAGTATGTCAGCCATTGTCAAATGGACTAATTAAAAGTCAATAACCCCATATTTAACACATTTTATAAGGTTGGATAACTATTGGCCTCCCATTGACCAAAAAGAAAACATAACAAAATGAATTTACCATAGGTAATACAATAAAGTAAGACTACAGTTTGAAAGCATGCAGATATGAGTAACAATAGCAATAGCACTTAGACATATATATCACTTTACAGTGCTTTACAGCCCTCTCTAAGCGATTTACAGAGGAGTCAGCATATTGCCCCCCCCCAACAAACTGGGTTCTTGTTTTAACAACGTCAGAAGAATGGAAGGCTGAGTCAACCTTGAGCCGGTGAGACTTGAACTGCCAAACTGCTGGCAGTCAGTAGTCAGCAAAGGTAGCCTGCAATACTACATTCTAACCACTGCGCCACCATGGAGTAGATATATAGGTACCACTTTGGTGAAAAGGTAACAGCATTCTGTGTGCCTTTGCCATATAGCCAGGCTGGCCACATGACCATGAAAGTGTCTTGGGACAACACTGGCTCTCTCGACCAAGAAACGGAGATGAGCACTGCACTCTAGAGTCAGACACAACTGGACAGAGAAACCTTTACCTTACAACATGGGTGTCAAACTCGATCATGTCATGGGCTGGATCGTGATGTATCACAATATTTTTTGCCTTTGCAAAGCCAGGGTAGGCGTGGCCTGCACATGATGTATCCGGCCGCCAGTTTGACAGGCTTGCCTTATAATAACATTAGATCTTGCAAGTCTAAAAGGACAAATCTCCCATTGTCTCTTTTTACTGTCTAATAAGTTAGAGTGGATTTTTTCTACGTTTCTTTTTTCTTTTTGCCTGTTATTCAGCTGCACACTTCCCCCTTTTATCTGATCGTTCCCTAGGCAGCATCTCTTCCCCTCATTTCCCAAGGTCATTTGTAATGGTCGCAGCATCCTGTAACCTTATGATGGCCATTTAAGATCTTCCTATCATAGCTGGCTTCCATCAAGAATAGTCAGTGGGGAAGCCAGCATTGAAACTTGCAAGTTGTTGTCATGTGATGTTTCACTTAACAATTGCAGCAAAAAAGGTTATGAAATCATGTGCTCACTTAGTGACCACACTGCCTAATGACAAATGTGTTGATCCCTATTGTGGTCATAAGTTGTGGAGTAACTATACGAATAGGGTAAAATATTTCATTCTTTCAGGTAGCCTTATAGACTTTCTTTGAGATTATTTGTCAACACTTCTACTCATTTTGGAGGAGCTAAGAAGAATGAATATAGATAGAAATGGTGTCCCCCCCAAAAAAAATTCAGCTGGAGGAACTCCAGAATAGC
Organism: Pseudoxenodon macrops; assembly: GCA_032467955.1. Lineage (NCBI taxonomy): Eukaryota > Metazoa > Chordata > Lepidosauria > Squamata > Pseudoxenodontidae > Pseudoxenodon > Pseudoxenodon macrops. The sequence continues at coordinate 82,615 of JANHFT010004293.1, read as the reverse complement.
AAAATGATTCCTTAGGTTTTCAAGAGGGAACCATGGTGGATGCACTTTTAAATGTGGATATATTGTTTGTAAGATATTCTGGGTGAAAATACAAGAACTGGAAATTCAAGAATTAACACATGTACCTTAATGCTTAAGAGAGATACTGTATCGTACAAGTATCTCTCGTAAGCATTTCTTAATAGTATAATGACTACCGGTAAATATGACTTTGATCGGCTGGTAATTTGAGGAAATGAAAATTGCCACACTGCTATTAAAATTGTGTCCATAAGAGGGCTCTCTCAAGAATTAAATTAGTGCATCATCTTGCCAGCGGAAAACTGACAGTAATTAATTGGCATTCATTACACAATCAGCTTATCGTTATTGTCTCTTAAATAGCAAAATTAATCCTAAAAGAACAGCTGCCCAGAATGTATTTTCATTCCTTTGGCCAGCTTTTCATATTACTTCCCCCCCCCAAAAAAAAACTATTTCAAGCTTCTGCCACTTTATATGCAATCATAATATGTTCATTTGTCAACATTTTGGTCTTGGTACTGCAGCAACTTAGCACCAGGTAGGTCCACAAATAACTCTAGTTAATTATGATCTAGTGCAGGTTGAAGACATTCTTGCAGCCCGTTTTCCTAAGGTATGTTTATCCCATTAAAAGCATGATTCATATATGCCACTGAATACAATATTCATAATTACCATAGATTTTGCAAAACAGAGGATGCTGAATTATAACCAGCACTGACAAGATGGCTGAGAAGGCAATGGGGGAGGGGGGAGGCTGGGAGTTATAATTCAAGTCCAGCAACATCTGTGAGCTCTCTTCTATTCTTGTTGGAAGTTGGGGGAAGAGAATGCTTATGCTGATATATTTATAAAAAGTCATTTTTTTCCCCTTGCAGAATTTTAAATTATGTACCTTTCTATACCGTTCAGCTTGTGACGATGCTTTCTAGACATCAGTAACCCACCTCCCCAGGCAGCCTGGAAAAGATGAGAAAAATTGGTAAACTTCGGGAATTGAATTGGGAACTTGAAATATTTTTAAAAGATGATTAATTTCAGCAGAAAACTCACTGTAATAATTCTCCCTAAAGAAGGAATGGTGGACCTATTTTCCACAATCTTAGCCATGCAATAATTTGCAGAGCAATTGCAATAATTTATTTGCATTAGAATGCTCTAATCAATACATCACTACTCAAAAGCCTAGCTCATTGGCTGAATTCACACGACATATCTGATTTATGGGTAAATGACGTACATGATGATCCTGAAGGCAATCTAGGAAAACATAGTTTTCCTGGTTGTCCTGGTTTGTTAACTGCCTTAGACATAATTTTTGCAGTGATTGATAGGTTTTTTTAAATTTTCTGCTTTTTAAAAAAACTGAGGGAGGACAGTAATTGTTGTTTTAATGTGGTATGATCAGTAGAAAGCTTAGCCACCTCTCAACTGCCCTGTTTAAGCAAGACACCAACCCACAATGGGTTAAAAGAAAAAAAACACACACTAAAATAATCTGACTGGCGTTGACTTATTTGCAGAGCTGTTCTAGTCTCTCATCTCTGTCTAGAAGCTGACAGAGGAGTTTAAATTGCTGAGTAATTAACACTTGATAATTTGGACATGATCCTATCTTGAAATGATTGGGACATAACTTTGCACAATACAACTGATTTTGCTAAGAATGTCATGCAAGCATAGCGATTGTGCTTAATGGGCTTTATTTCCAAGTAAAATGGATTAGGATTATGCAGCCTTGGTTACTTACATCCACATGGAGCCAAAGATTATACTTATCACAGATGTCTGCTATCTCTGGAATAGGATCAAAGGCTCCATAAACGGTTGTACCAGCAGTTGCAGTCACATAAAGGGGAATGTATCCCTGTAAAGAAAGAGAAGAAGCTGTATTGTGAAATACATTTTTCAAATGAGATAGCAATAACAATACCACTTAGACTTATATACCATTTCACAGTGCTCTGTAATTGGTTTACGGAGTCAGCCTATTGCCCCCAACAGTCTGGGTGCTCATTTTACCCACGTAGGAAGGATGGAAGGCTGAGTCAACCTTGAGCCGGGTGAGATTTGAATTGCCAAATTGCAGGCAGAAGTAGCCTGCAGTACTGTACTCTAACTACTGCGCCACCATGGCTCTTCACACTAACCTAAAGTACAATTGATCCCAAGTTCTTTTTAATTGTTGCATGTTCTTTCTTTGACTTTTCCAAAGATACTAAAGTAGGTGATGGGGAAAAAATACCTTATAATTAACCATCAATTGTAAAGGCAGCAATGCTCTAGAAACACATTGAATAACCACAAGGATTGGAGAAAAAAATTTCAGAGAATACACATTATCATCCTTTTATCGGGTCATAAGATCTTTCTGCATTTGCTTCAATTTGAAAAATACAAAGTTTTTGTGTTTAACCTGAGTCTCTCAACTCCCTAGCTTCCTTTACATGGCCCTTGCTCCTCTCCACTATTTTAGTATAAGAATATAAAAATTAAATGTAGGCATTTTAAGGTTACATAAAATGGGGAAAAGTGCATTGGTGGAGAAGGAATCAACTGGAAAAAAATAGATGGGTTGAATAAAAAATTTGGAGGTGGGGATTTCCTCTGGATAACAATGCTTTTTACTCTTACCACATTAGATAGTCTTCGACTTACAACCAATCATTTAGTGACTGAAGTTAAAACAGCACTGAAAAAAGGGAATTATGATGGGTTTTCACACTTATGACTGTTGCAGCATCACGATGGTCATGTAATCACAATTTGGCAATTGGCTACCGGCATTTATTTATGATCACTTGCACCGATCACCATTTGTAATCTTTACAGTTGACTTCTGGTAAGCAAAGTCAATGAAGATGATGATGATATTTATTTGCTACTCATCTCATTTCAAAGCAACTTTAAAAAGTCAAGGAGGGAAGCCAAATTCACTTAACAACTATAGTGATTTGCTTCAAAACTTTGGCAAAAAAAATTGATGTAAAATGGGGCAAAACTCACTTAACAATGCCTTACTTAGCAACGGAAATTTAGGGCTCAATTGAGAGGACTACCTATATACCGGTATATCTTGCTTTCTGCATAGTCCAGAATACCTAAATCAGAGGTGGGTTTCAGCAGGTTCTGACCAGTTCTGGAGAACCGGTAGCAGAAATTTTGAGTAGTTCAGAGAACCGGTAAATACCACCTCTAACTGGCCCCGCCCCCATCTATTCTCTGCCTCCTGAGTCCCAGCTGAACGGGAGGAAATGGAGATTTTATAGTATCCTTCCCTGCCACGCTTACCAAGCCATGGCCACCAAGCCACACTACGCCATGGCCACCAAGCCACACTACGCCATGGCCACCAAGCCACACTAAGCCATGGCCACCAAGCCACGCCCACATAACTGGTAGTAAAAAATGTTGAATCCCACCACTGATCTAAATGCGACCTTCAGCCAAATTTGTACACTCATGATGTAAAGCAGGGATGTACAATGTCTACCAACATAGTGGTCGTACAGTACTTGGTTTCACATCATGTTGTACTGAAGATCTTGGGCTTGAGGTGGTTCAAGAGTACATCAAAAGGTTTCCAGCAGGAGATGAGTGAACCCTGACCATATTTTTGATACTCCTGAAGTAAATTGTAACCTTAAGAATGAGTATGAGATGTATAGTAAATATAGCTGCTCCTTTTTTTAAGCTAAAATTGGTGATAAATCTTAATGGAAGTAAGAACTATTAAGACGTTGCCCTCATGACTCTCACTGTGAGACAGTTGTAATAATGATACAATTGGCAAAGAGAAAATAATCACATGAGTCCATTCAAAGAGGAATGCAATATACAAAGGAAGGGACATTACTAGGAGAATTCTTATCTTAGTTTACCAGTATTCTTATAGGTTGAATTGGCTAGAAACAGCAACAACAATTATATGTTCTAATCTTCAATTGTACTCAAGAACCACACGAGAACTTTGCTGAAAGTTCAGGATAATTTTTTCTAGAATTTGACTTATAACATGGAATGAGTTCCCTGTGGAAATTCACATGTGGAATTATGCTGCTTAGTGTCTGCCTATGAAGATTCTCAATCATCCAGGTCATGATTATCCAAAAGGTGCTTTTTCCAAAAGGTAGATGGACTTCCTTTTTTTCTTTTTTCTTTTCCTTTCCAAACGTTTCACTTCTCATCCAAGAAGCTTCTTCAATTCCAATTTATATGCTGCTGAGCCTATTAGTTCTTATGGTTAACCTGCTTTTCAATATGATGGATGAAGAATGCAAGCTGATACACATTTATTTAGAAGTAAGTGCTACTGTGTCCAAACTGTAAATATATTCTAAATAGAATAAGAAAATTAAGTAGGAGATCTTTTCCTCTTTTTTTTGAAAAAAAAATACCTTTTGTTTGGCATCCAGGATTTTGGCTTCTAGATCAGCAGGTATTATTTTGCCCCTGCAACCAAAGTGAAATGTGAAAGCCAAATCTGACATACAAGAAAGAAGAACGAAAAAAAGGACTAAACAGAAATGAAACAACAGCAGGGCATTCACTGATGCTGTGGTTATGTCCTTAGCATTGTTCCAACCTGAACATAAACACAAAGACACCCAGATAAAGATGTACAAATAGCTCACCTTTCATTGCACTTTATTAAAATCACATTTTCAGTACCAAATCCAAGCGCAGCTCCAGCTTTCTTTATTGAATAGTGACTCTGTAACAACAATCAATAGATAATTAATGTTAATTTGCTATGATTGCTTTTGAACTCTAACATGCTAAGGAGGAAGAAGGGAAATGAAGCAAAATAGACATAATCTCTTCAGAACAAGGCTGATGATAAAAATCACAATATCGAGTAATTACAATCATGTTAATTGAAATTATGGAGCTCACATGTTCTGAGGTAAAAAGGACCAGTTTAGGCACTGCAGCCATGCCTTTGGTTTTGACTTCTGGGAAATATTTATAGCGGGCAGCCATGATGCTATACATATTGGATATAGCGCCACCTATAATGACAGGACCCAACAATTAGAAGTATTAGAAACATGAAAATAAGGTAATATTTGCAAAAACTTCAAATTCAACCATGTTCCTCAGGAAGTGGTGAACAAGATATGTTTTTCTGAAATCTCTCCTTAAATATTGAAACCCAGAAATTCTATTGGTCCCAAATGTTTTGTGTTATTTTGTGTTATTTTGGATATTGTCATGGTTACATGCAAACAAGAACATTTTTACATTTCTATTAAAAGAGAAGCATATTATTAAGGTATTAGTTAATATGACATTTTGATTATCTTAATTCACATTATCAAGAAAGGTTAGGAAAATTAAGTTTGCTAATATTGAAGACTGCAATAATTAAAATACGCAATACTAAAAGCATAGAAAATCACTCACCGTACATCAGTATATATAATGTTAGCCTCATTTAATATAAGAAAGGAGGTCAAAAACCGAAAAGTTATGCAACTTATACAATAGGAGAATGTCCTTTGTTTGGCCTCTGAAGGAAAGTAATTTAGAGACTGTAACTGAAAGCCGAAAATCAAAAGGAGTCTAATACCACCTTTTCAGAATAACCAAGTTGAATTAAACAGCTTAAGCTTTTCTGACTTACTGTACTGAGTTACATACAGTGGTGGGATTCAGCCAGTTCGCACCTATTTGGGAGAACCGTTTGTTAACTTTCTAAGCAGTTCGGAGAACCGGTTGTTGGAAGAAATCTTATTTTGGTTTTTTTCCACTTTATGGGGCTAATCCAGTAAGGAAGGCAGGAAGGAAACATGCTGGTGTTGTTTCTAGCCTAATCTTTGTTGCCCTGATTACAGAAACTGTCTCTCTGGTTAACCCTTATTACATTGTAACAGCTAAGGCGAAGCACCCATCAATGCGAGTGATATTGAGTTGGCCATGCCCACATGGTCACATGACCACCGAGCCACGCCTACCTAGTTGGTCATTAAGGGCAGAGAACCGGTTGTTAAATTATTTGAATCCTACCACTGGTTACATACCACTACCTGCTTATGTTCAGTTGCTGACTGGGCTTTGCAGCATTACTGACCACCTGGGTGCTAGAGATAACTACTTGTCAAGAATGGAGTGGAACCTGCCTGGTAACCCTTTATGGACTTTTTGCTGAAATTAGAAAAAAATGAATGTGTGATTTATGGGTTAGAAGGTAGCTTATGAAAGAAGTAAGCTATAAGCTATGGGGTAGCTTATGAAAGAAGGAAATCATATCGTAACCTTAGACAGAGAAGGTAAAATATTCATGCATTTATAACCACTGTCAAAAATATTGGAAAACCCTTTTTGATGATCATTTATTTCCTTTCTTTTTCATTTTTCTTTTTCGGAAGTCCCGTTTTTTGTTCTTATTCACTATCCTTTCTATTTTCTTTCTTTTTTAATATTTGCATTGGTTCTATTTTGTTAAACACTTATTGAATAAAAATAAAAAATATGGAATGAAACCTACCAGGTGAGAATATTCCATCGCCATCTTTATTGGACCATCCAATAATCTCTCTCATTTTTCGAAGTGTTATTTGTTCCATGAGTACAAAAACAGGTGCAATTTCATACGTAAACCTGCATAAACAAACATAAATAAATACAGGTAATCCTTGACTTGCAACAGTTCACTTAGTGACCATTCTAAGTTATAACGGCACTGAAAAAAGTCACTTATGACCATTTTTCATACTTACGACCGTTGTAGCAACCCCACAGTCATGTGATCAAAATTCAGATGCTTGGCAACTGGCTCATATTTAAGACAGTTGCAGTGCCCCAGGAGTCATGTGACTCCTTTTGCAACCTTCTGACAATCAAAGTCAATGAGGAAACCATATTCAGTTAACAACTGTGTTACTAACTTAACAACTGCAGTGATTCAGTTAACAACCGTGGCAAGAAAAGTAATCAAATGGGGCAAAATTCACTTAACAAATGTCTCACTTAGCAACAGAAATTTTGGACTCAGTTGTGGTCCTAAATTGAGGACCACCTGTAAATATTTTTACTTGGCAACATGCTGGTTTTCTATTTCCCAGACGTAATTATTATCCAACAGAGAAAGTTATAAAAACAGTATCCTAACACCATCAGAAAGCTACTCAGAAAGAAAATTAGAAATACTTGAGCTTTTAAAAAAGTCATATTTACAGGAATGTGTTTGGCTTTCTCCAGAGAGCTAATTATAAATGCCACACTATCAATACCTTTCAGCAGTAATTAAAAAGGGAGCTATTCTAATTACTAACTACAGGTAACAAAAGGGCAATTCACTGTTTTGCCTCTTTAGTACAAAACATACCTATAGCTTATAATTTAATATCTTGTCTATTTCTCCCCATGTACCAAAATTCCCCCATAAAGCCATTTTGTTCTCTTTGAGGATCAAGAAAAAGCTAAAGAAGAATTACTTTGGGTATGGAGTGGAAAGTTTTCCTTCACTAAGGTTGCAGCAGAAGGTTATTACGTCTCACTTAAACTATACTGGAAATAAATCAAAGAGGTGCTAATTGCCGTAATATAATTCTTCCACTCTATTGGGTAACAAAGATTGCAACTACTAAGTCCTGTCAGCTATTACAGCAAGACAGTAAATGGTTATGCTTCAACAATTAAAATAGTATGCTACTTTGGGAGGAGCTGCCAAACTTCAAGGCTCATAACATTGGAAGAGACCATTTAAGCCATGCAGTCCAACGCTTACTTGTAGCCATAACATAAACAACAACAACACTTTCAAAGAGCATCACATGAACCTAACGATTCAACTCGTTCTGAATGTACATTCACAGGGGATCTATGACCAATCGCAACTTTCTGAGCTAATAATTTGATAGGGCCCCTATGAAGTAGAGTGTGTTATGCATTCCTACGGTATTAGCCCATTGGATTTGCTTTAATGTTCAATAATGAATCAATTAAGTACCTTTGCTTACCACAAAGCGAACGATTGCAACAATAAAGCAATAAAAGGAACACCGTGCTGTGACACAGTCTATGATTTAAAAAGTCAGCAGTTGTAAGTAAGTAAGCAACATAACTTGAAAAGGTAGACGGAAGGATGCTGAACAAATCCTGCTGAAAATCCAGCAAAGCGGCCCTTCCGATACTGCAACCTCCAGAGGAAGGGCAGGATTTATTCTGTGTTGGGTATCTACCCTAAGTGACACAATGCTAGGACAGATATAAGGCCTTGGATATCAAAGCTAGAAATCCTGCATATTTTGTATTTCGTTCAACAATATCTGGTACGTTTTCTTTTTTTTTTTCCTGTTTCTTTTTCCATTCTCCATGGTTACTGTGGAAACCAAGCAGACCTCGGCAGCGCCTCCCAGTGGCCACCATTTTAAATTCCCCAGAAAGCTCAGCAAAATGTTTGCTGGTACAAAAAAAAATATATAGGTCAGGTTCAGTGACTGGGTTGGTTCAGCTTCCGTTCTGCAGAAGTGGAAGGGAGGAAATAACAACCATCAAAGAGAGATTAATATAGGAACCCTCCCCCTCCTTCTTGGGAGTGGGGGACAATGACGATGACATTGAAGCTCCTTTCACTAGCAGTGACAAGGAAATGCATTCGATTGTTGCTCCTGGTCGTTTCTCAAGCCCATCTCAACCATTGCATTGTTTGGAGATGTTCCGGGGGAGGGAAAGAGACGAGTAGAATGCAGTTGCCACTAACAGCTGCCATGTTAATTTTTATTCCTTGCATGACAGTGAAATGGATGGGGCTGGCCTTAGGAGGCATATGCTGCAAGCAGTAATGGCAGCCCCCAAGCTATCAGTCAGTGGAAAGGGTGGCATACTCCACACAAACAAATATGGGACCTTTGAACTTGCCTGCTATGGCAGGGATGGTAGGGGGCCTTGTTCTACCTTTATCTTGAGCCTGCCCTGGTTTTTGTTTCCCCCCTCCCCAGCCATATGCTGGAATTATGTAATGTTTATCTGGGAAGAAAACAGTGGCCACAAGAACAGTCTGCTAATGTGTGTTCTGTTGCTGCTGTCACTGCAGGCAACCGGGAACAAGAATGAAAAGCAGGGAGAAAGGCTCTCCAAAGGGAACCAAGCGCTGAATGGCCTTTTCACAAAGAAATGAAGCTTCCAGCAAAGAAGCAAATTAAACTTATCGAGGGAACCAACATGGTTTCAAAGGACAAACATGTCCGCTCTATTACATATGCTCAGTATATCGTGTTTCTAAAGGGCTGTGGTAGAATGTTTAACTTATTTAATAATCGGCTGGTTCCTGAAACGCCCTTCTGTGACCAGAAGGCTTTTCCTCTGTGCAAAAGATCATGGAGATTTGCATACAATGCATTCAAGGAATAAATGAAGAATTAAGAGAAAAGCACAAAATGGCCAGCTATTGTATCCAGATGGATATCTTGCTAATATTATTGTAATGTTATGTACGTTTACATCAGAGGTGGGTTTTAAATCTTACTGCCGGTTCACTCAGGAGCGCACAACGGCTGTGCATGCACAATGCTTTAAAAAACCTTCTGTGTATGCGCAGATGCAAAATCCAAGATGGCGGCGCCAAAAGAAACAACTCGGGGGCGTGGCAGGCCCAGGTTACAAACGGTTCCAGCGAACCATGCCGGTAAGTTACTAACAGTTCCGTAGAACCGGACCGAGCCGTTAGGAACCTACCTCTGGTTTACATTTTGCTAAAGTGCATAAACACATGTCTGCTTAAGTGCTACAATATGTAGTACGCAGTTTCAGGTAGGTAAATAATCATGGGTTGGAATTAATGCCTGGGGAAACCCGGGGTGGGAGTAGGAATTTACAAGTACAGATAGTCCTCAGCTTACAACAGTTTCTTTAGTGACCATTCAAAGTTACAACAGCACTGAAAAAGTGAGTTATGACCATTTTTCACACTTATGACCATTGCAGCATTCTCAGGGTCATGTGATTTACATTTGGATGCTTGACAACTGACTCACATTTATGACCTTTGAAATATCCTGGGGTCATGTGATCACCTTTTGCAACCTTTTGTATACTTGACAAAGTAGACTACAATCTACTTCTTGATAAGCTAGAAAAATGTGGAAAAATGTGGAATAGACAACATCACCACCAGATGGATTTATAGCTGGTTGACAAACCGTACTCAACAAGTAGTCCTATATACTATATATACTACCATAGTACTGCAAGTCTTGGTGTATTCGGGTCTTTTCCCGTGTAAGATACCATAGTACTATATCCACACAGAGAGAAATAAGCAATGGAGTACCACTCCGTCTTAGGTCCAGTACTCTTCAATATCTTAATTAATGACTTAGATGAGGGAAAAGAAGGGAAACTCATCAAATTTGCAGATGATACTAAACTGGCAAGAATAGCCAATACCCCAGAAGATAAGCTTAGGATCCAAAAAAGATCTTGACAAACTTGAACAATGTGCCCTATCCAACAAAACAAATTTTACTGTGGAGAAAATGGACGTTGGTCTTACCTGATACGCTCCTTCTTGTAGGGTTGAGATAGCCTCCAGGAATGGGTTAACTTTGTTCTTCAGTTGATTGGCCTGAGTCTGTCTGAGCTGAAAAGCCACACCTCTGTTGCTAGCTTCCAGCTTTTGACGAAGGTGAAGTGACAGAATCAACATATCGTAATGGTGTATTGTCCAGCAGAAAGGGACCAGACTGGAATCCAGGGCGGGAGTGGATGCTATCTCAACCCTACAAGAAGGAGCGTATCAGGTAAGGCCAATGCCCCTTCTCCATAGTGGGCTGAGGTAGCATCCAGGAATGGGATATACCAAAGCTGCCTGTCCAACGGGAGGCTCACAGTATGGTCCTGCGTGTCTCAGTCCGTGTGGACCTGCTGTAGCACCCGCCTCTGCATATGCAAATGTGTCCACCTTATGTCGAATAAATCGCGACGGAGAAGCCTAGGTGGCCGCCCTGCAGACTTCTTCAAGCGACACCTGTGTTGACCAAGCAGCTATTGTAGCTGCACTACAAGTGGAGTGTGCTGTCACTCCCGTCGGTCTTGGAAGGGATTGCAGTTCATACACCTTGCTGATGATTCCTCTCAGTCAGCGACTGACTGTAGACGGTGAAGCCTTTGGGCCTAAGGAGTTTGGCTGAAAAGAAACGAAGAGGGCTTCCATTTTCCAAAACGTAGCAGTTCTTTTGATGAAAATGCGGAGAGCCCTCTGAACATCTAGGGTATGCCATTGTCTCTCTAGCAGGTGGACAGGATTTGGACAGAAATTGGATAAAACAGGTTTTTGTGCCCTATGGAACCAGGAATTAATTTTTGGTATAAAGGAATGATCTAAACGTAACACAACTCTATCTGCATGAAAAACGCAGAGGTCCTTCCGGGTTGACAGGGCTGCAATCTCAGAAATCCATCTGGCGGAGATGATGGCCACCAGGAATGCCATGTTACAAGTGAGGTACCGCAGGGTGGCTTCCCTCAATGGTTTGTACGGAGCCCTCATGAGGGACTTCCTTCAGTACCTTAGGTAGGTCCCAGATGGGATACTTGTGTGACATGGGCGGATGCAGATTAGTTGCCCCTCTGAAAAATCGGCATATGTAAGGGTGCTGGGCCAGAGATTGCAGTGATCCGCAAGTCAGTATTGTGGACATGGCCGCCACCTGCCTCCGAATGGTGTTAGGCATGAGTCCTTTGGCCAGACCCTCCAGCAGGAAGTCTAGCACCTGCGCAATCAAAGACTGGATTGGGGAGCAACCCCTTCTCATGCTCCCTGAACAGAATGCTTTCCAGGTAGCCATATATATGCGCTCAGTGGAGGGTCTCCTGGAGGCCTGGATGGTTGATATAACCCTGGAGGAAAGGTTGTCACATCTTAGGGCACTCCGCTCAATCTCCAGGCGGTCAGTTGGAACCAGCCGAAGTCCAGGTGGACCAATGTTCCCTGACTGAGGGAGGCGTCAACCTGCGGGGTCCTCCAGGGGAAGCCACCGACAGAGCCACTAGGTTGGCAAACCAGACTCTCCTGGGCCAGTGTGGACAACCTCCGCCTTCTCCTCCAGGATTTTTCAGATTACTTTTGGGAGAAGGGGGGGAAGGTGTTCAGGAGGCCCGGGAGCCACTTGCTGCATAGAGCATCGAACCCTCTGCTCCAGCAGTCTGGAAGTGAGAGTAAAATCTTGGCAGTTCTGCATTCTCCAGGGTTGTGAAGAGGTCGACCACCAGAAGCCCGAAGTGATTTGTCAGGGCTCTGAAGATGTTGTTGTGTGGCTGAGCCAGTCCGCCTGGGTATTCGACACCCCGGAAATGTGGTCCACTGATATGGACAGGAGATGGCGTTCTGCCCAGCGGCCTAGCCTTCTCGTTTCCTGCATGAGAGCCCGCGATCTGGTGGCCCCTTGCCTGTTTATGTGTGCTTTCACCACCACATTGTCCATGAGCACCAATATGCGCCTGCTGGATGTCAGATGTCGTAGACGGCGGAGGGCCAGGTTGATGACCCATAGTTCTAACCAAGCCCCTGGACCATGTGCGACTGAGCATGTGCTCCCCAGACGAATTCTTTTGCTCTAGCTTCTTCCTGTTCTGCTCTTTCTCTTTGCTCCCTTTCATTCCCTTTTAGCTGTAATGGTTCCTCTTCAACCAATACTTCTTGGCTCATCACCTATTTTCTCTCTTTTCTCCTTCTCTTCCTCCATTCTCAAGTGTTGTTCATCAAATTCAATCTCCTTATCTTTTGAGTCTAACCCAGTGGTTCCCAAAGTGGGTGGTACCACCCCCTGGGGGGCGGTGGGATGACTTAGGGGGGCAGTAAGAGGCAAGGGGGCAGTAGAACAGTGCTGGAGGTGGGCCCCTTGCAGGGCGCAATTCTGCCTGGGGCTCTATCAGCCGCAAGTCAGCTGAGCACTTCCGGTTCCGGCCCGAATTGCCTCATTACCTCCTGCGCCTGTGCATACTGTATGCTGCACATACCGTATGCTGGCAGCTAGCTGCTAGCTCCCTTCCCTGCAGCCCTGCCATGCTTCCCTGCCTTCCACATGGCCTTTCTGATGTCCCCGTGGCCAACTTGCAAAGGGAGATGGAGGAGCACGTGGGGCTCAGCTTGGCCGCTGAGGATGTGGAGCCCCTGCACGGCTCTCATGATGCTTCCTGTCGCCGCACAATGTTTGGTGTGCCAGGCCGGCAGAGGAAGAGATTCCCGGTGAGTGTGAGGTGGCGGCACAGCGGGTTACCTGTTGAGGCTCTGGGCCACAGCCCTTCCTACTTGGCTGCCTCTCTTCCAGCTCGGCACGCTAAACCTCCCTGGTCAAACAGCTAATTATCTCGCCCGCATCGCTTGCGGCCTGTCTGCAGAGCCACTCTGGAAGGTGGGAGGGGAGACCCGCTGTGCTCAGCCTCGGACCGGGGGACATGGCAAGGCTCGCTTGCCTTTTGGACCTGCCATGCTTGGCTTCTGCGCTCGGCTTCCACCGGGCCTTTGGCCAACTGCCACCCGCTTGCCTCGGGTGTTAGCATTCCAAATATCATCTCTGAACAAATCAGACTCCAAGGCAAATCATTCCTCAAAGATCCAATTTATTAGGAGAGACACGTTGGCACAAACTGAGGAAACCAAAATCTGAGGATTTGCAGGTTTCCACCTCTTAGTTGAAAGTTCAAGATCCTGTCCTCATACCCACAAGTCCATCACATGGTCCTTAATGTTAATTCCAATTTTTAAAGTTCTTCCTGAAGTAAAGTTTGCTGTTTCCTCTTTTCCTTGTTTCTTCGAGGTACATACACTATCGTTAATCCTCAAATATATGCTTTAGTGGTGTCCCACAAATTTTGCAGCATTGTTTGTTCTTTCTTATTTTCTTTGAAGAATAGTTCCAATACTTTTCCCACCATTTGGACATAAGCTTTTTCTTTCAAAATATTTTGGTTCAAAGTCCATCTCCTTTTTTTCTGTCCTTTCCGTCTCACTTTCAGGGGATTATGGTCTGCCCAAGTGTTTGTCATGATTTCTATTTCCTCTATGTCCCTCCCCCAATTCCAGGTTCATCCATATCATATCTATCCTAGATCATGAATTATAAGGGTTTGAATAGGTGTATTGATTATTTTTCAAATTTAAGTCTCTCCATGTATCTTGCAGATTTAATTCTTGTATAATCTCAAAAAATGTGTTTGGCAGTGTTCTTCTTTTCTTATTGCTTGTGTAGTTTTTCTTAATATCCACCACTAGACATATGTTTTCATACCCTGTCTTTATTATTTTTCCATGCAGTTTGTGATATAATTCCTTCTGATTATTGTTTGGTGCATAATTACCGTAAGCAACATTTGTTTCTGGTTTGTTGCTATAAATATACGCCCTCCCCCGAAAATAAGCCCTCCTGAAGGGGTGGGCGGGGCCAGCATAGCGGGCAGCCCTTCCCTT
>JANHFT010004293.1:36848-47164 GCA_032467955.1 Pseudoxenodon macrops | reverse complement strand
TGCACGGCCGAGGTTTGCAAAACGAAAAGCCGAGACCTACTTGTGGGTCGTAAATTAGTTGGGTTGGGATCCTGAGCGGTGTTGGAGGAGGAGGAGGAGGAGGGATCCGAGGTGGCCATGAGGTCCAGAGGCACAGCCCTGGGGTCCCAGGAGTCTTCTTTCCGTCTTTCTCCGACTCCCTCAAAAAGGACGGGCTGCAATGGAAGAGAAAAACGGGTTTAGAAACCTGTTCCTCGGAAGAGCCTGGATGGTCCTCTCCCTCTCTCCCCACTTTCCTTCGGAGAACTGGGGGGGGGGAGCGATCCAGAAAACGAGTCTGCAGCCAACAATAAGCTATTAAACTCCTGGGGAAGTAAAGCGGTTGTGGGAGGAAGGGGTGGGGTGGGGACGGTGCGCCTGTGTGCGGGTGGGTAGGTGTGTGGGCAGAGAGAAGCCTGCACAAAAGGAAGGTGTGGATGAACACCACGAACAAGGAGAGGGGTCCCGATTCCGCTCCCCACCCCCCCGCCAAAGCCTTTCCCCCCCCGAAGACCCGCAATCTCGCTCTCAGACAAAGCGATTTGGAGGGAGAAATGGCTGGAGGTGACGACACCTAAGTCGGGTTTTTAGAAGAGGCTAAGCGCGGCGAGAGGGAAGCTTTTCTGGACGGGGCTCAGGAACTGAAAAAAGCCATCCCTTTGGCTCCTGGCAGGGGATGGGAAAGAAACTGGCGGGTCGCCGGCGGTGGAGAGAAGGATGGATTCAGCTGACCGGAACGTCTAGGGCAGCTCTATTAAAGGCCGACGAGGAGGCTAATTATGATTCACGCCAAATGGGAAACCAACTTCCAGTAAGCATGCTCAGAACACACACACACACACACACACACACACACACACACAGAATAAATATTCTGATAGAGCCACACTCTTAGGTACGTTGATTTTTGCGGCATAGAGACCTTCCTTCCTCCCAATTTTATTTCCGTTTCAGATGAAATAACAAAGAAAGCATTGTCCTTTTGCTTAGTGGTGGGGGAAAGGAAGGGGGGAAAAAAACAAAAACCCCAATGCGGATAAAAAGAAGCCGGCAAGCCTAACATATTCGGCCGGGCACAGCAATTTGCAGCCGCGAAATACACACACACCCCAATGCATTTGGGAAGGCAAATAAAGGTGCGCCACAGAAACTGGGGAATAATTACTCGCCCTTCGGGATCGTTTGCCCCTCAAAAGGGGTCCAATATTCGGGTATTGTCACATCACAAATTACAATCGGGCGATGGGTTGGAGGAGAACTGATCGGCCTTTCTCTGCCTCTGCCAGGATTTTTCATTCCGTCTCCGGCTTCCAAGATTTCTAAATGGAGACAAACGGACCAACAATCCATTTGTCTCCTTTTCTTCCTAAGGACGCCACCACCGCTGGGGCGTCTCAGGGTTGTTTCGCCACGTTAATTAAACACACAAAACACACACACACACACACACACAATCAAGCTGGCAGCAAATGTACGAAATATTTTTCCCCCTCTCCCAGATGGAAAGAACCTGGCTTGCCTTTTTAAACACCAAAGTTTTCGTTCAAGCGTTCATTCTTGCAAAATATAACGAAGGGTTGGCTGGGATTTTGGTTCCAAATTCGCCTACCGAATCGAATACCCGGGTAACCCCCCCACGACCTCAATCCTTGAACTCCGGGAGCCGAGAAAGACGGCTTTGGGAGGGGGGAAGTAACAGGTTACGTTCAACTGCCATCCGCTCCCGAATATTTCCCCAAATAGCCTTTATTTGAATTTATGAAGAGGAAGGCATAGAAACTCTGCTAGAGGGAGAGAAAGAACGATCTCAAATTCCAGCCGAACGAGAACATCGATTTGGGCGGAGGTGACAATAAAAGAAATACGAAAAAACAAATCGCAAATACTTACTTACCAACGAGAGACAGAAGACGCGAGAACAAACTCCCAGAGTCCAAAACGCATCGGATCGAAAAATCCGAGATTTTATATAGAAGGAGCCTTGTGCCCTTAATAAGCTTTCCCTCCCACCCACAAACGAAGATCAAATGGCGCTCTGGAATTTAATTCGAACTGACCTCCCTTCCCCGGGCTGCCAAGTGCCTGCCTGGGCTTTGCTTTTTTAACAGCGAGAAGCTTCGACTGAGAATGTGTTGCAACGCTGACATAAGTCACCGCGCTCCTTGCATCCCAGCGGAGGGGGAGGGAGGCGTGAGGGCGTTGAGAAGGGGGTGGGGGTGGTTGAATCACGCGCGTTATCAAACTAATGGGATTGACTTGCAGGTGTTCTGGCTTCCGAAAGGAAGACCGGAGGGGCAGCGCACGTGACGGCTGTTTTGAACCCATTCGGAGCCCGATCACGACTGGGTGGGTGGGTGTCAGCTTGCAAATAACCGAGGGCTCTTCTACCGCGCATTTATTTTAGGAAATCTCTCCTTCCCTGTTATTCAGACCAAGCTTTCCAAAACCTCGTTCTTAGGAATTCAGGCCAGATTACATTTTTATTTTATTTTATTTTGCAATATTAGAAGGAGCGTTGTCATGTTTCTGGTCATCAGCTTTTATTATAGGTCCCGTTCTTCAAACGACAATCCTACTTTTAGAGTTCTCCTTGTCTTTTTCGGATCAAAATCTGACGAGCGGCTATTTATACAGGTTAAATGATCGTTTTAAGGAGAACGGCGGTCCTTTTTCTCGAAGGCGCGACTAGGTTTTGCCAAAGTCGGAAAACCGAACGCCATGTAGCCACTAGGTGGCGCCAACGAATAAAAAATGAGACGCTCCCCCCGACGTCTGCTGACAAAAATAGGACACTTAATCGTGTGGACTCGGTTTTAACCACACGCATTAAATTTGCATTTCTTAACCGCTCCTTTTTCTTTCTTTCTACCCTTTGCCAAAGGCACAGGAAAAGATCATACTGAATTTAAGAAATGCTCTTCCGTATTGCCAATTTATGGTTTGTTTGTTTTTTCTTTAGCTTAGAGCCTGGTAAGATCAGATTAATATAAATACATCTCCAAGGGGCGAACGGAGAGCATCGTGACACCTCATCAGGGGAGGAGGAAAAGAGAAGTTGCACTAGGAAAGGTTGAAGAGGAGAATCAGGCAGCCCCCGCGAAGTCTCAAGCCTGTCCTTTATTGAAGGGCTTCCGTAAAACAACCTCGCCAGAGAGTAATAGGCAGTAAAAAGCTGACTGCCCACCGAAACGACCATTTTGCTCTGCGTAAGAAACCATCAGCCCACGTGCTGCTCCATCCCAAACAGATACTATTTTAAAAAGTGTTTTAAAAAAAAAAAGATTTGCCGGCATATAGGCCACTATTCACTGTTTGGAGAGAAAAAAAACAACAAATAAAAGAGTTTCAGAGCAACTTCAGGTCCCTGCTTGAAGGATAAGAAAACAATGCTACCCCCACGATGTGTGACGCTGCAGGGACAGATTTCGCATTAAGCTTCTCGGTTAACCATTCGATCTCTTACCTTTATCGTGTTTAAAAAAAAAAAAAAAAGAACTTGACTGGCACAGAATTTTTTAAAAAAATATTGTTGCCTCGGGTACTTCTGTAAGAAAAAGATAAATAACACTTTTCACTCAAGGGTAGTAGTTCAGGGCTGCTCCTGGGAAGACCCTGTTCGAAGGCTGCAATGAGGGGCGTTACAAGGGGGGCCGGGACAATTGTATTGTGTTGCAATCGATTTCAGCACCACGGAGAGCAGCAACGGACAGGAAGATAATTAAGGGTGATTAAAAAGGCTGTTTTCGCTATAGCGAGAAGCAACGTCAGAAATGGAATTCCGCAGCTAAGAAGGAAGGGGGCTGGACTGTGTAACCATTTCCAGACCTGCTGCTTATTAATTCGAGCCTCCTTCTCTCCAGATACTCATTGCTCAGAGATGAAGGTGTGCTTGGGCCTTTGAGGTATGCTAAGTATTGTCAGCATAAGAGTTGAGGGAATGGTACGATTGGCCCTCACCATTACTAAATAGACTCAAGATAGGATAGAAACGAACAGACCATGGTTATCAAAATATTGCTGTGATTATCAGAAGGAAAAATAATTACATATACTTACTGATGGGGGGGGACACCCAGGAATTAAATCTACAGCAAGGTGAATAAATTTTAGTCAAGGCAAGGACCCCTCTTTAGAACTCAAAGATCTGTCCAATGGAGAAGACTGTTTGACCACATACTCAGTCTAGAAATGTATGTTTTGTATAGCGATATGAACCAATTTTTAATAAATGCCATGATTTTCTCCAGGTTTATTGAATTTCAGCATCTAATGTAGAAGATTTTGTGTAGGAATATTCAAAGTCACATAGAGATGTATTAATTGATCTGTTGTCTTTCTGACTTCTGGCCTACAGTAGTATGTAATATGAGATACCTACAGTACCTAAATGTATTGAATTTCCTTCAACTATAGGCTGCAATTTGCACGTAGCTGTAGTTTTATTTTATCAATGGGGACAATGAAGCAATCAAAGCACTTCAACTTGTAAAAACAATAACACGAATAAATGTTACCTTATCTTCAACACCTGCAGGCTCAGCTGCAAGACTTAACAAAGAGCAGCCAGCGGTTCATGGTTTTTCAGAATGATCAACATTTTTGATTGCAGAAGTTTATAAAAGCTAAACTGGAAGTACAGCCTAAATACAGTATATTCAATCTGGGCCTCCCCTAACAGGTGATTATTAAGAAAAATTGCAGAACTGCAATTACTGGTCCCCCTTCAAAGCAAAGGACTTTTAAAAAATAAAATAATTATTAACAAATACATCCAGAAAAAGCAGACCTGACTCCTTTATTATGAAACTTTTTTAAAAAATTGAAACTAAGGAGCTTTCTCAAGGTGGCACTGTATCTCAATTTCAAATTCTGAATTTCCCATTGAGTTTAAAGTTGATTTCAATTACTATTTCTGAAACGTGCTACATAAAAAGATCCATTGGAAACTATTAATTTGTTGAATAATCTGCTGTCTACCTGACAACCATGATGGTTTTTTTTATTTATTTAAGGGGAATTTGTCAGCAAGGAAAGAATACTGATGCTCAGCATCAGTCCCTGACTTGTGAATTACTTGAATATTTGATAAATGTAGGTGTAAAATTTGAAATTTTTCTCTAGTATAGCATGGAATGCCCAGAGAGATGTGGTGACCTAGAGGTGAAGATGTTCATGTCACAATCAGGAGATTGAGAGTTCAATCCTAGTTAGCGATGTTTCTGTATCCGGGGCGCAAAGAGAATTTATCTGCTGCGAACTCTGCACAGGCATCAGGAAGTAAACACTAAGCTCAATTCAATCACCAATAAAAGGAATTACATGGTTGTAAAAAGAAAGAAAACACCACGTGGTATTTATTCAATGACCATTTTTTTTTTGCAAACAACAAAAACAAAAAGCACAAGCTGAATTTGTGGAACCAGTTTGTTCCATTAATGTAAGCCTTCTGGCTAGTTGTACAAAAACAATGGCAATGTCCTTTATTGGCACTATATGGGCCAGTGGTAGCCTGAATTCCACATTTGATAACTCCTAGTGGAAATGACATTCCAGGTGAAGATAGCAACTACTTCGATCATACTATTATGTTCATTAATAGTAATACTCAACATTCTTTACCAAGACTTTGCTCTAAGTGAAGCATGGTGAATAATGTCTTACTGCAGAGGTGGGTTCCTACTGGTTCTATCCGGTTCTATAGAACCATTAGTAACTCGTCGATGACGTCATGGAGCCGGTTCCTTCGGTGTCTCCGTGGGTTCCGCCATTTTGAATTTTCCTTCTGCGCATGAGCAAAAGCTATTTTTTGACTGCTGAGCGAGCGCACGCATGTGTGCGAGGCGCAACCCTGAGCGACCTGGCAGCAAAACAATTTACAACTCACCCCTATCTTAAGGTGCTTAAGTATAGACCCTTAAGCACCTTGCTTTACATTTTCTCATTATGAAGGAATATTACTTCAACACTAATTTAGAGAAACCCCTTTGTCTCCTTTTGTTCCTTCCGGGCATAAGTGCATTTAGACTGTTTCGTTTGTTCAATGCAACTTTAGCTGATTCACTTCACCCTTGTTATTTCTTGTCAACCACCGATTTAGATTTCTCATAGTATCATATGTATTAAGGCACCTGGGTTTCTGAACATCTGTGATGCAAAACCTATGTAAGCACACATCTCCATAAAATATATGCCACTTTTTTTTCCTTCTTGCTTCCTCCTTGTAAAGAAAACATTTCTTTCCTTGTCTTGTTTTGTAGCCGTGCATCCTTCTCTTTTCCCAATCTAATTCCCTCTGGCATTTGCTTATCTTTTTCTAAGCTGAATCAACTGCTTTGTTTACTCCTCCACTTGCCCAGTCATTTTTATTTTCTCTTAATCAACCGTGCAGGTTTTTGTCTTCTAATTCTCTGTTAATATTTCTTCATTCAGCTTTACTGCTTATACCACTTATACTATTTTTTTCTCCCTCTTGGATAAATTATATATATATATATATATATATATATATATAATTTTATTCTTCATCCAAACTTTAAATCTGATTTTGCCCTGATGTTGAGCACCATTATGTTTGTTAGCTTACTTTGACTTTTTTTTTTTGGGCTTCTTATAATACATATGCAGTTTCCTGATTATTTTATCTCAAGTTGCCTCTATGATTTTGTGTTATTTGCTTTTGCTTCCAGCTTAAATGGTCTGACAGTTTTTTAGGCGGTTCTACTGTAATTATCATCAAAGGTTATAGCTTTTTGCTTTTACGGTATCAATTTTATCTGTTCATCCAAGTGTATTTTGCTTTACATATACGGATCAGTAAAAATGCTCAACAATTCCCGAATACAGTTAAACTGTTGGGGACACAGTGAAACAGCAGAAATGTTAGTTAAAATCGTCACCAATATGGGTTTAAATCAGTGATGGAATTCATCCAGTTCTCTCCGGATTGCACGAACCGGTAGCAGCGAATGCAGGAAACTCTGTCCACCTGCCCAGACTTAACACACCTTCTCTGCGCATGCGCAGGCTGTGTGCATACACAGAGAAGGTGCATGTGAGCGCAGTGCACGCACAGGCATGCTACCATTTGTGAACCAGTAAGGAAAGTAAGTGAATCCCACCTCTGGTTTAAATCCAGATTTCATAAAGACTCAGGCATGATCACATGGGCAGTTAACCAGTACTGGAAGAGAGATAGGAGATGTGGGAGCTCGGTTGTTTTCTTACCCAAACTTGGTAACACATCACCACTGCTAATAAAGAGTAGGGTTTGCTCTCAGTTTACAATATATTCTAATGGTTTGCCCTGTCAATATTGCTGAGGATGGTTCTTTAGTTGGGCTGTTTACCATTGGCTTGTTTGGCAGTTCTTTCTATTGTTTATTTTTGATTGTTGGTCTGATGTTAATCTTGGGAGTTAATCTATGCTCATCTGGGCCTTGATTGCCGGTGGGGAGTGTTTTGGCCTTTTTACTTCCTTTTCTGGCATGTTGATTCTTTCGCATAGTATGTCTCTATGTCTATTGATGGCTAATTTGTCAGAGTGGCCAGGCTTCTAGAAATTCCCTGGCGATTTTGGACTTGGCTTGGTCTAGAATGGTCAGTTTCCCAGTCGAAACTAGGGTTAGGTCTGTCCATACATTGTGAAATTAAAGAGTTTTCATCATGTCTTCTGACTGCGGCTTGGTGTTCAGGGATACACTCTGCCAGTCTGTGGTTCTTCGTAGCGGCTATTGCAGACATTACACTGTATGTTGTAGATGAATGTTTTCTTCTTCTTCTGGGACTGCTGGGTCTTTTGGTTTGCTTAGCCTGGATTTCTATACCGCGTTCCATGTTTACGTTCCTAGCGTTGTTTTTGTAGCCCTGATCTCCGATCTTAACTATTTCCTAGCTCTCTCAATCTTGTTTTCTGCCAGGTCTTCAGCTTTGGTAGTCAAACTGAGTCCCCTGCACTTCAAAACCCTTCTCACCTCTACAGACGTGCAAATGGGATTTCCCTTTGGCTCTAGCACTCAACAGTCCTCTCTTTCTGGAGCTGGTTTGTGACACTGTGGCCGGGATGTTGGATATAATGGGCTTGTTTTGGTTGCTTCTTTTGTAGATTCCGATCAGGGTCTCTGACACTCCCCACCCAATCTTTCCTCCTCAGCAGGTCTTGCAACTCTATCGATTGCCTTTCTTTCCATCTTTTGCCTTTGCTGTGGCAATCTTCCCCCAACCTATCTGCTGTCTTCTTGACTTAACTCCTTCTTCTTTCTACCTACCCACATTTGATTTGTTGTCCATTTTATGTGACACGCTCTTTACTTAAGAGGGTGGACTGGGACTTCTTTAATCCTCTTTCCCAGGCCGCAACAGAGCTTTGGATCCCAGGGGAAAGGAGGCTTGTCTGATCACCCTGAGCTTTGAGTTCATTCTCCCATGCAATCATGCCAGAAAAATGGTGCTAGGAGACTGTTACTTTGCTCCTTCAGAAATCTCACACGGATGCAAGATAACTCTCCTATTATATAAGGCCCATGTGACATTTTTAGGAACGATTGTGCACCTGTTTTGACCCAGTTTTCCATCAGCAAAATGATGATAGTCAGCTATGCTTCTCCTTTTGTGTGAGTTTGGGGTTGGATATCTTAAAAACTCCCATCTATCTCGGTTGTAAAAGGTTGGATGCAGGAGAAAAAAACTAAACCTGAATTTGAATAATATTGAGTTGTTGCTGATTCCTAAAGTTCAGGATTCAGAAGGTATTCTTGCTACATTGATAGAGCCATGGTGGCGCAGTGGTTAGAATGCAGTACTGCAGGCTAATTCTGCTGACTTCCAGCAGTTCGATTCTGACCGGCTCAAGGTTGACTCAGTCTTTTCTCCTTCCGAGGTTGGTAAAATGAGAATCCAGATTGTTGGGGGCAATATGCTGACTCTGTAAACTGCTTAGAGAAGGCTCTAAAGCACTATGGGGCGGTATATAAGTGCTATTGCATTTCCCAAAGGATCTGGTTCACAGATCTTAAATTCCTTCCGGATTAATAAGGAAACATATAACGGTATATCAAAGTTTTAAAAATTGGTTTGACTAGTAAACCCAATGAATTCTGGAAGAGAGAGCTGGAATTGGAAAATTCATCCACATATAACCTCAAGATTGCAGTGTATTCATCATTGGGAAATCCCTGGAGATAATTTCAGAATGTACCAACATGGCTGATAATTGGTGCCTCTTGGAGATGCTGCATTACTCTTATGCAGAGACACTACAAAGCCTGAACCCAGTTAAAGGTGCTCACTGCAGCATTCACTGCTTTGCACAAAGTAGGCCAAAATGTGCAGGATGCATATTCGTACCTTTCTGGTTATTTAAGTCATTAGCAGGCCATTTAAAAAAAAAAATGCTGCAATGGTACATTAACATAATTCTCTTTCTATGGAAGGGCTATTATAAAACAACTTGGTGTCTGGAATTGATTCAGGTTTCTTCTCTATTAGAGTTTAGTAAGAGGAATCAAACCCTTTCAAATACATATGTTAGAGGCCCGCATTTTTAAGGGATTTTATTAACTTGTTTGAGGATATGCTGTGAACTCCCCAGAGCCTTTAGGGTTGAATGGCATAAAACAGGTATGAATTTGCTACAAGATTAGACATACTCTTATCTCTCTGGGTCAATTGGTGGCTTGAGACTTCTTCCTTTGCCTTTTAGCACTTAAAAACATTCCAGAAGGTCAGAGTTCATCATTCTAATACTGAAAAACCCAGGTTCCCCCCCCCCCAGATTGCTACTAAGCAAGAGATACAACATCTAATTGTAACTGGAACTAAAACATAATTGGAGCTGAAGAACAGATTAAGTGCAGCCCTACTTTAGAATTCCTGAACTAATTTCAGAAGTGAAGTAGAAGCAATATTAGGGGAGGGGGGAGAGAACTACCTATAGCATATAGAACCTATAGATACATTCACTGTATCAATGATTATATCGGTAATTGAAAAGTAGATAATATTATATCGTACGAGAGGACATCCATATGAAGGCAGGAAAGATATTCTGATAATTTCTTTGGCCATCTTAAAAGTGTTATGTTGGATTTTAGCTTACATCATTCACAGCCTATGTAACTAAAGATCAACTGGGGATTGTAGTCCCTTTCATCTAGAGCAGTAGTGGATAACCTTTTTCTTCTTGCGTGAAAAAATGGGAGCGTGTGCTAGCGCACGCACACATACCTGCACACAACCCCCCTCACGCACACTGCACTGAGCATATCCCTCCCCCCCCCCAATTGGGCCATTTTCCACCCTCC
>JANHFT010004293.1:19269-33564 GCA_032467955.1 Pseudoxenodon macrops | reverse complement strand
CCAGATCAGGGGTGGGTTCTAATTTACCTTGTCGGCGTTTCGCTGCCTCCCACACTGCGTGGGCGTGCCTCATGCGCAGTACAAAAAAAGCCCCAATTATTTTTTTTAAAGGCTGAAAACAAGATGCGCAATGCCGGAAATTCAGCTTCTGTGCATGTGCAGAAGAAAAAAAATCCCCCCCAAAAATTTAAACTTTTCCCAAAAAAAAAAAAAGGCCGAAAACAAGATGGCGATGCATGCGCAGTGCCGGAAACTCGGTTTCTGCGCATGCGCAGAAGAAAACAAATCTGATTTTTTTTTCCCCAAAAAAAGATTTCGGCGCCCACAGAGCAACAGAACTGGCTCCGTGACGTCACCAGCAGCCTACTACCTACTCGGTAGAACCGGTAGGAACCCACCTCTGGCCCAGATGAGAGATTCCACCAAAGGCCATGGTTAAGATCCTGTGGGACTTCTAGGCAGACAGGCAGGTATTGGCCAATCAAAACGATATTGTGGTAGTAGAGAAGGAGCAGAAGATGTAGCAGTACCAAGTGACACTAATATCAGGCACAATTATGAGACGCTGGAGAAGTACCACAGCTTGAAGAAGGAATTAGAGAGTGTGTAAATTAAAGGCCAAAGTGTCCCATTTGAGCCTGTGATTTCTAAGATAGGAGAACATCTCCGACAGATCCCATGAGTGACATCAGAGCTCCCCATTCAGAACAGTTCAGTGCCGGGAACAGCTAAGATGCTGCACAGAGCTCTCAAACTCCCAGGTCACCGGTTGAGGACCTGAGATTGAGGAAGATATATATGCCAATCAATGGGTGTGAAAAGGATTTTTTTTAAAAATATGGTACTTAATCTCAAAATTGCCACTCTGGGTGGTGAGCATAGCAGTAAAAAATGGACAAAATAAAAATAATGAACACTATAAACAACAATACACTACTGACACAATGGTGTACTTACTCATCTGACAAAGCTTCTTTGCAAGACTGTATTTCCGTTCCATTATTGCTTTCAGAAACTAGGAAAGATATTTTAAAATACACAAATTGAAGAAAAAAAAGTATTTCTAACCTTATTTGAGAATGTAACACGTTTTATTGCTTTTAATTGACTTCAACTTTGTTTTAAATTTTATTTATGGCCATTCTTGGGACTGAAGCAGTGGAAGCCATGAGCATATCTTCAATAAATAAAACCACAAATAAAATATTGCATCCATAGACTATACTATCTTATAGTAATCAACAATAGTAATATATAGTAGTGAGTCTATGCATTATCTTATGCTCTTCATTCTTAATGGAAGTATCATTTTAAAGAACTTCGGATGAATAAAATGACATAATTTAAAAACTAAAGTGATACCAAAAGATTGAAGATAGTGTGCTATTGCATACATCTTCTGGAGTCAGAAGTATTTAAACTACAATGTCCATATATGTTGTAGCCCTCGTATTCTCTGAAAGAGCTAAAAGCAATGTGAGGAATGTAGTCTTTAGGGTAGAAGATAGCATCAGAATGATACCACACCCCCGTATCTGCATTAGAGTGGACATGTTACATTTTTATTGCAGGCAGCTCAGATGAACATTGTTGAGATGAAAAATATTGTTTTGTTTTTCGTGGAAAACAAAATTATTTCTCCCATATGTCTCATAACTGTATTCATGCATACCGTATATATATATATTTTAATATAAGGTAGATTCTTACTATTTTTTACAATCTTTGTAACAATGGGATTTTTAACTTATATGTGGGGAAATAAAACCCTATTTTAAGAGATAGCAACTGTCTTGAGAAATGTGTTTACTTCCTTTGTGTGAAAAGCTAATTCTTCTTTCAGTGCTGCTTCAGTCTAGTATATTCTTGTACCTCTCCCATCAATTGTAGTGGTGCAATTCTCTTTTGAGTTTCATTGCCTTTTTGACCAGTGTTGTTTTCGTCATCTGAACTATCTGGTGGCTTTCCATCATCATTTTTTTTGTCCACACTGTCCTTTTGTGGTTCAGTACGGACTTCACTGTTGACAGTCTTTTCATCAATCTTGGAATTTTTCATTTTTTCATCTAAACAAAATTCAAACTTCCATGAAAAGGATTAAGAAAGGCCTTTGGAATTCTATAGAACCCCTTTACAAATGTTAGCACAAACAAAATCACAATGCGATGGGTCCATATTTTTGATATTTGTCATTAAGTTGCCCTCTTTTATAATACTTAAATATATGTAAGTCAAATGATTTTAAGCGCCTGTGGAATAAAATGAATGGCTAGCACTGGATCGTTGATCTAATAAAATACATACGGTCAGATATCACAGATATCAATAAATAGCATATTCTTCCGTTATTTGTTCTACCTTCTAAGGGGTGGAAACATGAGAATTATCCTGCCCTCTCTAAAAACAACCGTGGACTTCGTACATAGGTTTGGATTAATATTTTTTCACACCCAATTGATGCGTAGTCAGTACCCAATTGTGGTCAGTAATAGTGCTCTTTAAAAGAAAATTAAGACAGCCAAGTAACTTAAATGTTGAAAGTATATTTCAAGTGAGGCAAGACTGATGCAATTAAGCTATGATCTTAGAAAAAGATATCTTAAAAAAATTAATATGGTTGGAGGAGATAAAAATTATCTCCCCCAACAACAGAACAAATTTCCCCAAAGAGCATGATTTCCAATACAGACAACTTAGAAATCTTTCAATTTAAAGAATTCTGTGCCTCAGAATCTGATGCTGGCTAAGGGCTTAGCTCTAAAATGAGAATGAGATGAATTCATAAAAGCAGGCCTACTGATGGAATCTCCTTCAAAAAACAGGATACCATTCAGAATAACAATATGTGGACGGCATCATTGTGGAGAGATTACTAGTACCCTATTTGTAGGTTTCCCTGGAGCAGCTGGCTTGCCTCTGAGGAAACTGGAATTAAACTGAAGTTGCCTCAGATGCAGGAGGACTTTCCCTTAAACATGATCATGAGGTTCACTTACTAGCATTTTTATATTCCATTTCACACTGCACTTACATTAGAGTTGTCAATCCTCACAGTATAGTTTTCCTGAGCTTAAAATTTATATCAACCTACCCTTGACTGACATCATGTTCAACCATGACATGCGTTTAGTTCATAGAAAGGTAATGGGAAGAACTGGGAAGCTCTATTTCCTGCTGGATCCCACTGATTCAAATGCAGCTTGAATCAGTAGTGGGCTAGCAATAGGATGGCAGCGGTGAGGATATATCCTTCACAGATGCTAAGTAGGCAGTTACAAAGTTGGGGTAACCAGACTATGCCAATTACACTTCCTTGGTAAAAGAAATTATAAAGGCTTGCAAGTCGATTCACTGAACACTTTTTATGGACTGAAAATTTAAACTTGATTAATTGGCAGCCTACACTACAAGCCCACCACTTCATTGCCTTTTGGAATAAGCTATGCTATGAAAATTTCAGAAAAAGAGTAGTAAAAAGCAAAAGAAATTTAAAGTGGGAGATAAGAAGAAAAAGGAATGCATAAAAATCTATGTTAACCGAAATCATTCAGTATAATACTTTTAGCATCCACATGTTCTTGTTTTACCATTCATAGTTAAGTAACACGTTCTCGTATCATTTATACTTTTCCTGACATACCTAGCATTCACTTCTATTTAAAAAGGTAAGCAGAAGCATTACATGGAGCCATTTTGGCTTCTTTCAACAAACATTATTTTTTTCAACCCACCTATTGCTCTTCTATCACCGTTTGCATGTTTAAAAATGCAGCCATCTATTTCCTATCTAAACATTTTAACATGGTTCACAAATCAAGTCGAATTAATTGCTCCTCATGTATATGTAATTTACAGTAATTCACTCTGTTTTATCTGTCAAACACAACTACCTTATGTTGTCTTGGGATTCTATACAAGACATATACAAAAAGAGAAGGTCAAAGAAAGCCCCAGAAGAAGATGGAAAGAAACATCAAAGGCACACTATGACAGCATCAAATAATAATGGTTGAGGCCGCCAGAAATTGCAAGAATCAGAACTTTGTATCTCCTTCAACATGTGAAGCTGTAAAAGAAGAAATCAAGAAGAAGAGGAAGAACACAACTACTTTGGTCTTTGGTAATTAATTTGAAATCTAGTCTTCTTGGCATCATTCACTACAATCCATCTAACGTTTGTTGGAAAATCATTTGGGTTCTCAATAACATGGCTTCATCTGCATGTAAAAGAACCCATTCATGTCCCCAATTAAAACACCTTTACCATTTATCACCTTTACCATGAACGTTTCTTACCAATAATCGTGTTAACCACCCAAAGGACACCACACTTTCTAGCCCATTCTCTATACAATGTTAAACCACTTGGTAGGTATTTCATCTATTCCCACTTCCATCATATACAGATTCTACTGTGTTCAGCAAACAATCTTCCACTCTATTTTCATGCAAAATATTCCACAAGTCCATCCATTTCACCATGCAGACTTTTAAAAAAACTTTCTAACTCAGATACTGACACAACACCCAAAAGGCAGATGTTGTCATATAAAAGGCAATTCCTTCCCTATTCCCAGGGGAGGTTTTGTCCTATCTTTTCAGAGTTAGGCTATCTCACTTACATCATGTGGCTCTTTCGCTAATTCAACCTTGTGCTAAACCAGTAACCCATAGAATTAAAGCAATTTCAGTACTGCCAGCCGAGCAGTCTAGCTCAACAACACAGTTCTGCAGCTTGCTACCTCCAGCTCTGTAGAGACAAAATAGGAGAAAGGTGGTGGCAGAGTCAAAGCAGAGGGGAGGGGAAGTATTCATATCAAAATGAAACAGCTGAACAGCCCTGCTCTGCTGGCCCCCTCTGTTGTCACAATACTTCCAAGCACCCTCAGTAGTCACAATACCTCCAAGCTAATGGCAAAAGCTGTTGTCGCTGCCATCAAAATCATTCATTACGCTAACCCTGATGTAGCCAAGGGTGATGTAAGTCTATCTCATACATGAACTGGAAACAAGGCGAAGGCCCCAGCATGGAAAATGTGGAAGAAGTAGTGATTGCCAGGTAAGTTTGTACCATGGTGAGAAGGTGAAAGGCTTAGGAATAGCATGCTGCAATGTGTATTAAGGTTCCTTTCGTTTATATTTTCAAACTAACAAAGAAACTAGAAGCAAAGATTGCTTTTAGCTCTCTGCATAATAGAGCTAATAGGGGGGTGTAGAAGGGGTGTAGCAAGGGGGTGGGTTGGAGCGGTGGTGTTCACCAGAGCTATGCCAGAGCCCCGGCCAGCAGCAGTGTTCACTGGAGCTGATCCGCTGGACAACAGCTGGTTGGGTTCAAGATCAGCAGCACACAACTGGGCGGTGGGCGGTTATAGGTGTCCTGGGGCAGAGCTAAGATTGGTGGTGGCAGCGATGCACAACTGATCAGTTGGGAGGCAGGGGACTGCAGGTGTCGGTGACCAGATGTGGACACCTGAGGGGTGGTACTGGCCAGTGGCAAGATGGGGCATCCTAGGATGACCACCAAGACAGACGGAATCATCCAGAAATGAAAGGAGAAGAGGCAGCATGGGATAGAGGAGGGTAAAATGAGGCAGTTTGGCGGGAAACGGGGGGGGGGGAGAACAAAGGAGGAGAGGAAGATCAGAAGAGAGAGAGAGAGAGAGAGAGAGAGGTCAGTAGGCAAATGGGTAAGCCAGTGACCTGAGGGGGCACCAGACACAGCAGCAGAGAGGAGCTCATCCAGGTGGGTGGGCGAGCCAGTGTCCGGAAGAAGTACCAGACACACCAGCAGATGGCAGAGACAAGCTGATCCCAAGGCTCCACACACCCACAACCCCTCCGTCTTACCAGGGTTCAGCTGAAGGCTGCTGTCCCCCATCCAGAGCCCACCCCCCAGCCTCCAGACACTGTGGGAAGAGCAGCCACAGCAATACCAAATACTATTCATAAGAATCTCCAATCAAATTTGATTTTGTGTATTTATTGCTCAAATGGATACCACTTTATGAAGATAAAGAGACTGCACACATGCAAAATCATGCATGTCCAGAACCATCATTTGTCTGTACTGAAAATATCAAATTAAAAAACCTGATAAACTGACTAGGCCAGAACAATACATAGAGGAAATAAGGCTACTCATGGTGGAAATGTGCAGCTGAATTCCGGCTTCTACGCTCCATCCCAACAACACACAGCCATCAATATTATCTATAAAGCACAAATGCCGACATAAATCTCACCTGCTCTTTCAAGGCAGTCATGTGGTCTTACATTCGCCTTTGGATGTTTCTTTTTCACAATTCTGGCCGCTAAATCGTTCCGTCTTAGCATTGCGTTTTTTTCCCAAACAATAAAAAAGCATAAGTTTTTTTTTACAAAACCAAATTTAGGCAATAGAATAAATACTAAATAAGTCACATTTCTTTAAAAAAAAAAAATCTTTCTACATGGTTAGATCAGAATTACTTAATGTTTAGGGCCAAATTAGAAATAATGGTAATTGCATTTTACATGTAACACACACATTTTTTAAAAATGCAGCTGTGGTGTTATTTAATTTTGTGGAACAAAAAAGCTATTCAGAGTTAATGCTGCATTTCCCTGTCTGTGGACTGAGAGCGGAATGGGTCATGTATGATCTCAAACTATTATTACAGCATCATTGCGGGGGGTACCTCTATCCTCACACCAATTGCCATAAAGACCAATACAATTACGGAGTTCTTTTCACGTGATTATTTTGTTCTGAACTTCTAGCTGTCACAATGGCAACAGACATTCACGAGGCAGCACTTCCCGCACATGTATAAGATTTTAAAAAAAATCCCCCTATTCTACAACGTTTCAAGAGCAGGCTATAAAAACTTGTCAAGATCTACAAAGTTGGGCAGCTGAACAACGGTTAACTATTAAAAAAGCTTGATGTCAGCAATTTGTTCTTCTAATAGAATTAATTAACAACTCAACTGAAGTGAGACTTACTTTTCTAATGATTTAGCTGTACATAACAAGATCTGCTTTGACGGAGTGTAAGGTCTGCTTGTAGGTTCATTTCCACATCCCATACTACCTTGGTTAAAAATTTAAAAAAAAATATCACTACAAAAAAATTTAAATATCAGTGACGGAGTAATGATTCTACTAAAATAGAATTTTAAACAACTGCTGTAACTTTTTCATTTTGCTTTCTTGTATTGCATCTTTTCAAGGTTAGGGTAAAAGATTGATTTTGGCACAATGATAAGACAAACAGAAGACGGCCATAAAATGATTGGTGAACTATAAAGTAATTAATACATTTTCCAGAATAATAACCAATTCTACAGAGAATAAATATATTATTTCAATACTTCAGTTAATATAAGTTTGTCTCTTAAATTTAAATAACTTAAGAGAGTGACCAATACAAACATTATTGAGTCAAGTTCAACTCTGGGTAACTGCATAAAAATATCTATAGTTTTCTTGGAAAATTACTGAAATGGTTTGCTACCTCACCTTTTTTCTGGAATATTCTTAAATGTCCTATTTTATAGCCCTGGTATTACAACATGAGTAAATACATTAATATCGTGTTCAATGTATAAAAGTTCCATAATTTTAAATATAATCTTTCTAAAATAATGCTATACTACAAGAAGTTATTTGTTCAATATTTTTTAATTGTACGTTTTCACTGCAATACATTTTTACAATGTTTACATCATTTATTCAATATAGTTTATGGATAATTTCATACATATTTGAAATAATCCAGTACTATATAGAAAATCTTTCTGGGATTATCTAAGATAGTTCTCAGACTCTG
This sequence comes from Pseudoxenodon macrops, assembly GCA_032467955.1. Classification (NCBI taxonomy): domain Eukaryota; kingdom Metazoa; phylum Chordata; class Lepidosauria; order Squamata; family Pseudoxenodontidae; genus Pseudoxenodon; species Pseudoxenodon macrops. The sequence goes on along the minus strand of JANHFT010004293.1, from coordinate 25,754 downwards.
AAACTCCCAGCAAAGGAGTCCATGCAAATTCTCATTTTAATACCCTTTCTCAAAAGGTAAAGCTGTTCACACTCAGGAAAACCTTTTAATTATAATATTTCAATTTTACTGAAATGAATTTTAACTGAGAGTATATCTACTTTTAGCTTCTTAATTTTATTGATGTGCTTTTGACTGTTTTTAAACACTTCAATTATAAATTTTTATTTTATCTTACACAGTGTTATTATAAGTTCAAGCACTTTTGGCATTGGAAAGTCAGAAATACACTGAATACACAGACATGTATGTATGTATGTGTGTGTGTGTGTGTGTGTGTGTAAAATAAAAAATTATTCAATCTTATTTTGATCTATTTAAAAACTTATTTTGTGTTTCTTTTATGAAACATACACTCAGACATAGCATTCCATTTTCAGATTTTTGTCATATCAATACCTGAAAATGATGATGTTTAAACTTAATTCAGTGGAGTTTTTAAAAAAATCCATACAATGAACGATGTCTTATAGGTTCAAGGAACTGAATGATTATAGCTGTTAGCTCTAATGAATACACCGGTGTGATGTAAACCCCACTAAAGCGTATTATTTCCAATACAAGCAGTACAGAGCCCCACATCAGCACACACACTCTTGTGTATGTCTCATGCAGAGGAAATGCTCAGTGACCACATTTTACGTGTTTAATTATCAAGAGTACCACACCAGAGGTGGGTTCCTACTGGTTCTATCTGGTTCTATAGAGTGGGTAGGAACTCCACGGTGACATCATGGAGCCGATTCTGTTGGTGGCTCTGTGGGCTCCGCCATCTTGGATTTTGCTTCTGTGCATCTGCAGAAAGTAGTTTTTGCTTCTGCGCATGCGCAGAAGCTAGTTTTTTTACTGCCGTGTGCACCTCACACCCTGTAATATATTTGCCTGAGGTCAAATGGGACTTACTTCTTCTGAACAAAACATATAGACTGCAAAGCAAATATGCTGCTATAGACGCTGTTAATTATCCTTAACAGGAAAATTGTACTTTTTAAAGGCAGAAGAAAGAAATCGCACTAGCATCAGAAAGCTAGAATGGGACATGAAGTTATCCCACAGAGCAACCTGCTCAAATTAAGACAAGAATGCATTACAGGTAGTCCTTGATTTACGACCACAATTGACCCTAAGATTTCTGTTGCTAAGTGAGAAAGTTGTTATGAATTTCACCCAATTTTACAATTTTTCTTGCCACTGTTGTTAAGTGAATCACTGCAGTTATTAAATTAATTTACCAAGGTTTGGGAAGCACTGCTGTAACTCTACAAACAGGCTGTGACTGCAATAGCATAAGCGACCGTTTACAGCACGGGCACCCACAGGATCTCGCAGTTTCACCAAATTGACAAAAAAAACAGTACTTGCACAACAAGCTCACCCTGTACACACGCACAGGTGACATCCCAACAGATGTACAAAAGCAGGGCTTGCACTGAGATGGTGCATTGCTCACTCTGCCCTCCTTGCACCACTTCTGCGGAAGGAACCCATCTTGGCAAGCGAAAGGAAGTTCTCAGGCAATCTTCTGCCAGAAGAGCCTTTTATTCCTTGTAGATAAAAGGGACGCAAAGAGTGTGTGATGCTGGCCCTTGCCTGACTTCAGCAAGTTCAACTGTGTGGTGCCCCTCTTCAGGTACCTCTGGCAGCCTCGCATGCGTTTCTGCTATCGTAAGTTTTTAGAAGAAAAAAATATATGAAGAGATACTGGGAACTTCAGTGTCTTAGCCACAGCCATGGGAATGGAAAATGAGAAAAGCTCTGAATTATTTACCGAATGCCTAATTTTGCCCTTATAAATAACAAGGTCAAAGAAAAATTTAGCACAGGCTCTAAGAATAGTGTGAGAGAATCAAAGGAAAGCAAACTAGAAGGTTTAACTGTTCCGGGATCATAATCTAGGCATAATGATAACAAGCAACACAGGTGAAATGCAGAGAAGATAGCACTTAGGGAAATTAATGGAATAAGAATCAGATTAGGAATATTTTCATTAAAATCATACCCAGTTGGATGTTATGGTGATAGTGGTGATGGTGATGTTTTGGTGGGAGTGGTGAGAACCGAGTGGAGCTTGGTTTCTTTACTTTATTAGGAATAAACTAAATACAATTGAATAGCCAATTCCTCATTTTTATACTTTTATTTACATTTACAGCACACCTGCATTGGACCGAAGACTGATGTGGAAAGTTAGAAAAGTCACTGGAACCAAATATATATTCTATGAATATTTTGGAATCAGCACAGATACATGCTTTCGACAAATCTGTATTAAACGAATTAAGTGCTCCCAAATGTTTTGAGCCAACAGGTGGCTTTGAAATTTTGAAAACATATCATACATAGCAAAAGAAAGTGGCTGCCCTGGGGGTCTTTGTCCAATCACCAAGTCCCATTAGACACCCCAGAGAGTACAGACCCCTAACCCCCAGTTTATCCTTAAGGTGTTTTTTTTTTCTCAGCAGAGTGGTCATAATCTATAAAGCTAGATCTAAAGGGCTTTTTATTGCCTAAGAATTTCTTTCGGATCCGACTGTATTCTTGTCAATGCAAATTAGTCTAAGAGTACTTTGCTTTGTACCCGGCCTGCTTTCTTTTTGTTTGAAACTAAAAGAATTTAAATATTTAAAAAGTAGAAGATGGCAGCTTGGCAAGCAATAAGGGCAGTATCTGTAAGCACACTGGGATTCACAGGAATCCTGCTGGCAATTCCAGCATGTGTTTTACCTATATACTATATACCAGGGGTGTCAAACTGGCTGCCCATGGGCTGGATGCATTACACGCAAGTCGTGACCACACCAGCTCCGCGAATGGGAAAAATGTCATGAAATATCATGTGATGGCAACATGACGTGGTGAGTTTGACACCCATGCTATACACCAACTGTGAATCAGTATTAATGCTTCCAATTGTGATTTCAATCCTATTTTTATTTACTTGAAAGAGTGAGATTTATTTCTAAGCTATACATGAACGTATACAAAATTATGACATTGTTACCAATCTATCTATTACGAAGTTCTGATGTTAAACTATAAGAAATATACCAGTCACATAATGTGACTCCTTACCGTGGGATTGTTTGAACTGGTTCAATAACTACTTCCTCTAAAAATAGAAACAGAAAATCATAGTTTGTTTGATGCAGGGTCAATTTATTAATCATAGTTTTTCTCTTACAATGGAATGCACAGAATGATACCAATGGCTACAATAAATGTAACAAATATTTGCTAGACTTTACTTAACTTCTTTGAGTGAGGGGTTTTTCTGTGGCCTCTAAAAGCAGCTGTCATGGGTCTCCTATTCAAGAACTTCTATTTGACCTGACTATCTTGGATAGCTTTAGATCTGCTGCCAACTGCTCCTTGTTAGGAAATGTTGCATTGAGAGTGGTGGCCAGGCAAATTCAGCAATTAAAGGAAACAACTATTGCAATCAAAGCTAAAATACAGCAGAAAAACTCAACTGGTCAGTTTTGGATGACTTATGGAAAAACTGTGTTCAAAAAATGCAATACTATTCCTTCATTTCGCAACAGCTTTTGATATTATTAATCATGGTATCTTCTTGGACCATTTCCAAGGCAGTGAGGAGGGAAGGACCAATTTGCAAGGTCTCCCTTTCGTCCTGAAGGGTCAAGTCCAAGCAGAGGTGAGAAAGGACTATTCTGCTCAGACATCTAAATATGGAGTCCTTCATGGTCCTCTCCTCTTCCTATTTCTCTTTCTAAATCTCTCCTTAAGATCCCTTTAACATCTGGGGGGAATCATCTATTGTCATAGGATTCAGTATCATCAAAATAATATTGGACCTAGGCCAAACAAGCAACACAGTAGAAGTGCTGACCAGTGCTTGGAGACTATAAGGGTCTGGATGGGGTGGAACAGATTCAGACTAAATCCCTCCAAGACAGAGTGATCGTGGGTTTATGGATCTAGTGACTCTAGAGAAATATCATCTTGACTGTTGTCCCATTCAGAAGTGGCTTGCAATTTTCCCATCCTCCTAGAGCAGGGGTGTCAAACTCAAGGCCCGTGGGCTGGATCCGGCCACTGGGGTGCTACATCTGGCCACCCTGGAAACAGCAAAGGACTGGGCCACAGTGCCTCTGCCAGCAAAAGTGGAGCTCAGGAGGGCCGCTCACGTCCCTCCCAAGCTCAGTTTTTGCAGGCAGAGGGGTGCAGGAAGCCATTGCAGCCAAAAACAGAGCTCGGGAGCCTGTTTTCGCTGGCAGAGCACTTGGGCCACCATAGGTGCCCCCGACACGAGTGAGGTTGAGCTGTCCACTCCAATGTGGCCACGTCCCCCATGTTCCCTCCTGAGGTCAAACACAACCCTGAGGCGGCCCTCAATGAAATCGAGTTTGACACCCCTGTCCTAGAGTCACAATTTCTGTTCAATAAGGAAGTGGCAGCTGTGGCCAGGAACCAACCATTTCTGGATCTGAAGGACTTTTTCACAGTCAAGTTCTATTCAGCTCCTGGTTGGATTATTTAATATGCTGTATGTGGGCTGCCCTTGAAAAACATTTGGAAGCTACAATTGGTATAGAATGTGCTAGCCTAGGCAATGATGGGTGTATCCTGGAAACCTAAGTTATCCTGCTCCTTTGACAAATGCTCTGGTTCCCAGTTGGCTTTCAGACACAATTCAAGGTAGTAATTCCTAATGTAGTAGGCTGGATCACAGGAGGAAGGAGTGTGTTCCAGACAAATAAGAGGCAGGTCAGTCCAGATATAATCTGTGAGACAAAGAGGCTGCAGACAGCCCTTTGCTAATAGTTTCTCAAAATGTACAGTAAATACAGATAGTAAAGTGCTTCAATTTGGCAAGATTCTGTCTACAGTTGTGGAACAACAAAGAACTCAGCTAGAAAGAGTTACCACATATCCTGCTTCTATTGTTTCTGCTCCAAGTCTATGATCAATGGTGTTGCCCTGACAGGTCAGCAGGATACTCATGCTAAGCAATTCAGTTGATTTTCTCTCTAGTTCTGCCATCTTCCATTTTCAACCAACAGGAATTGTATCCACCTGTCAGGGTTATGCAGTATTATTGGAAAATTGATTTCAGGACTCTATCTGGGCTTCTCTAGATTGGTTGGTTTGCCTCTCTCCAGCCTCCATTTGGGCATCTCCCAAATTTTTCTGAATGTGAAATAAAGAAATCTACAGGACAGAAATAGCTCTGGAAAAGCAGATATGTCAACATAATGCAGTTAACTGGACCATATAGAGCAGGCTAATTAAAACAGATTAATTTCTGAGCAATCTTCCTTTTTACTTCATGGAAGAAGTGAAAAACTAATTGAAACTGACAAATATAGGGAAACTTTCACACACAAAACTACAAAAACCCAGGTCAACATATCTTATTTTCCAAATACTGTAAAGAGGAAAAATAGGATGGTTACTTTTAAAGGTAAAAACACATTTTACAAATCTTTAAAACAAAACAGCACAAATATCCTTTTCTTTTTTCCTGAATAAAATAGCCACGTTTTCCTTTCAAGTCTGGACAGTAGTTGGTATCAATAATAAGAGGGGTTGGGGGAGGTGATAGGTAGAAAAAAGAACTTAAGGAACAAAGTGCTTATGGAGAGAGCAAACACCTGGACAGAAATGGCTGACTAGTGTTCTGAAGGGAGGATGTGTGCTTTTAACAATCCTTCTGTCCACACTGATAACAAGTCAGTTGATCTTACCACAATGATGACTGTGACTAAGTATTACAGCCTTTCACACCTTGAAGCTCTAATAGGATTAAGCAGAAGATGACTAATCCAGTATACTTAACAATGCCTTAAACCAGATTCATTCAAGAGCTAGAGACTTGATGTGGGTATGTCCAAGGGGGGAAAATGGCATGTGATTCTTAAAATGTTAGCGGGGACATGGCCCCATGGGTTTTAGTTATGATATCATGTACTATTTACCTTCTGGACCAAACACATGCAATCTTCCTTTATGTTTATTCTTTTGTTCCTGCAATACAGACAAGGTAAAAATTGCTATTTTACTCAGTCTTTAAATTCTTCACTTCTAGTGCTTACTAGAATAACTTCCCAAAAAAGATGGTAACAGTACAGAATGTGATTCTTGATTACAGTTATGTATATTCAATGGATTAAAACTGATATTTTTCATTAAAGCTATTAAATACCAGCATATAAGTTCCTTTTAAAGATAAATTTATAGCAAAATCGAGATAAATATTTTTACCTTCATTGCATCTGTCCTTCCCAAACTATTATGCCTAGTATAAGATAAAATAATTTATGCAATGAGTATATGCAGTATGGCATAGTGAAATGCTAATAATGCTTCAAAATAAACTTTCACCCCAAATCTGCTCTCTAGTTTTCTGGGGATCACTAAATCTTGAAGTGGTTCACAGATCGTGCTACAAAATAGCTTTCTTAAGCATTAAAAAAAACCCATAA